>CAUYPK010010194.1:0-15155 GCA_963574355.1 Loris lydekkerianus
AAGAAGAAATTAAAATGATAAAACATAGAAATAAAAATATATCTATATAAAAAGTAATAATGAAAAATTATCAAAAGCTCCTCCAAGAAAATGGTGAGGGAAAAACAGAACAAAACAAGCAGAAAAAAAGGCACCAACTACAAAAGTATTCTTGAATGTAGAAATATACACATATACATCTATATGTGTGATGTAGGGATCAACTTTCATAGGAATATATTCATACTGCAATATACTTTTTGGACATCAGGTGGTGCTATGAGTGGATCCCAGGCTTATACCTGATTCACAGTTTATACTATTACCATGGTAACCACCTTCTATGGCCCATCGCCATTTTGGAATTTCTGTAAATGTTTGTTGCCTAAGAATTGTGTAACCTTGGCTGTTCTTTTCTAGATAGCACTTGTGACCTACCTTCCCACTCAGTGCAGGTGTCCATGCTTCTTGAATCTTTCCACTCTGCTCCCAGGTTCTCCTGCAAGCTAGCAACTGCAATCGGCTGTGGGGAAGGGTGCCTCTGGGTTCGTGTGGTCACTGGCAGGTCCGTGACTTTAGCAGCGGCTGTAGCCAGTTCCCGTGATAGGAGTGGTTGGGGACCTTATTCTGAGTTTTATGGTTCAGAGTTTCCGTTTTGGATCAGCACCCTCAAGTTCACTGCACAGCCTGAACTTCCAGCCCCCTCCAACACCTGGGGCAAAGGTGTCCGCCCTTTTGGGTAGTTCAAAATGTCTGTTTCTCAGGTGGGATCCCCTCCCTTCAATTGTCCAAAAGGTTGCCCAGCTCCCCATGGTTGTGAGTGGCTCTCTTTTCGGATGCCTCCCTCAGTTCAGGAATAAATATTCATCAATTAGGTTTTGTCAGCATTTACAAGCTGCTGTCCTCCATAGGGGAGGGGCCTGCTGGCCAGCACAGCGGAGCAGGGAAGAATCTCTATAACAGAGTCTATGGTTTTAAATTACCCCTCATATATAGAAATCCACGAGTTTGCTGAGTGTCTCCAGCTGTCTGTCCACTCCAATAATCCACACACGGGGAAGGTCCAGACCCCCTTTCCTTTCACCTGATGGCTTGGGAGAGGTGGGCTACACATCCGTCCTGTCCGCCATCATGCTTTGCCTCCTGGGTGCCAGTTTTTCTGATACAACCACAAACACATCTTGCTTTCCTGAAAGACTATCACGTGTACCTGCATTCCAGCCAGTGGCTTCTGGGTCTGCAGGAACCTGGGTGGGTAGGAGGCCTCTGTATCTCCCAGCCCCTAGCCTCAACATATAAAATTTTAAAATCTCATTTAAGGGATGACATATCTTGGAAGAGCAACCAAAAAAAGCTTCCTCTAAATTCTTATTATCAAGAACAAGGTAAATTGTCTTTTTTAAATAATAAAAAGAAATTTTGTTCATTGGAATCTGAACTATTACATATGATTTCTGTTAGAATCACAGTTGAATATGATATATGTACTTATTCAAGGTTGTATCATTTATATTATTGCATGTAAAATCTTAATTATAGTAATTATTATATTTATTTAAAATAAATATTAAAATGTATTTATTAAAGTTATAATAAACTCTTTTATGGTGTTCAGTACCAAACCTCAATGATGAATGTATACAATGTAATATCTTACTGTTTTCATAAAGGCTTACTTTTCCACTGTGTTTTTAAAGAATTGTATATTAAAAAGTCAATGTAAGAAGAAAGGAAAAAGGATAGTCCTTAGGATGACAAATATTGAATCACTGATGAAATTCTAGGCTTTTTGCAACTTGTATCTCAGAAGCAGCAGGATATTCAGAGTCAAAAATAAAAAAAAAAAATCTTTGAAAAATAGAGCTGCAATGATAATTGAAATATAAGTGCAGTTAGATGGGAAAGTTCAAACAATTAGCTTGTGCTTTAGGCAAACTAAAACACAAATGTATATTCTATATAATTTATAAAATAATTCATGAAATGAATAAAGTGTCAAACTATTAGCACAATAAAGTTTAAAACATGATAATATCCATTCAGTAACTATTTGTTGAGTTATTTCTGTGTAAGACACTGCATAAGATGAAGGTGGAATTGAATAAATGAACTAAGAATTTACTCCTACCTTAAGGAAGCTGATAATCTTGTGTAGGGAAAGGTAAGTGGGCTTCTGATGTGAGATGTTTTCTTTGTATTTATAGAAAAGTACTTCCTATAACAGAGAGACATTGATTCTACTCAAAGGAACAATAACATCTTTACTAATGGAACAGAATTTGAATGAGACTACAATTGCTTGACATTAACTTGGAAGGCTTTGAAAATGGCCTGAGATTACGAAATAACATATAAAACCATAGTTGACAAAGGGTAGACAATGTACTCAGGAAAGAAGTCTAGTATTCTTAGTGGATTGAATGCAATACCTTTTTTTTTTTTTTTCTTAAGTGTTTCCAAAAGGAGAAGAGCTGACGAGATGTAAGTGGCACAGGCAAGTGTGTATCCAGTCGTGGAAGGAAAGAATGAGCCTTGTTCTTTGAGAAACGGAGGGCCAATGTAGGTTTTTTAGAATGGGAATGACATGATTAAAGAGGCTGGATTTGATGAGCTCAGTCCTGTAACTAGTGCTTCAATGGAAGAGGCAACAGTACTTTTAAGTATTGTAGGGTGGAAAGGAGTAGTAGGTGAAGGTATTTAGGAATTAGAAGTAATATTAATTCATTTTCTTAAAAAATTATTTAAAGCCAACTATGTGTCAGGCACTGTTCTAGCAACTTGTAATAGAGGAGTCAAAACAGAGAGGCTCCATATTCCATAGTACCTAATCTCGGGAAGCTCATATTTTAAAGCAGGTTGGTCAGGGAGGACTTCCCTAGGAAGATGACAGTGAAGAGGGCATATGATGGGAAAGAATCAGTCACTTCTATCATGAAAACAACAGGAAAGAGCATTCCACAGTGAACGAATGGTTGGGGCACAGTCCTCTTACAGAGGAAATGTGGATGCTTTGTTTTTTCACAAGACAACAGAAAGGTCTCTATGCTTAGAGCTAGAATGGTAAGAGATGGAAGGGGAAGAGGAAGAACGGGACAGAGCAGAGAAGTGGCTCTCAACCTTCCTAATGCCACGGCCCTTTAATACAGTTAAATACGCTTCCCTTTAATACAGTCCCCCCCGTTTTTTTTCCAGGGCCAGGCTTAAACCTGCCACCGTGCCACTCGAACTGTTTTCCTTTTCTTTGAGCCACATGTTTTTGAGCCACATGTGCCACCCAATACAGTTCCCTTTAATATAGTTTAATGCAGCTCCTCATGTTGTGGTGACCCCCAATGTTGCTACAACAATAAAAATAATTTTATGGTTGGGGGTCACCACAACATGAGGAACTGTATTAAAAGGTCACAGCCATAGGAAGGTTGCGAACCACTGGAGTAGAGCTTTGTAAGTCAGCATGAGAAATTTTGATCACTTTTTTTTTTTCAAGTGGGATTGGAGGACAGTAAGTGGAAAGTGGAAGAGGTTAGTGTGTTTCCAATTTCACTTAGGCTATCTGCTGAAAAATCAATCCTATGAGGTGGAGGGAAGAGTAGACAGTGTCTTTAGTGATGTGAGGCTGCTTGAACTGAATTATGATTGAATTATGAAAAAAGAAATAAAGAAGAAGAGGTTTGGGATCTAAAATAATGAGTTGATATTTTCTTTTTTTGAATAAAAAGAGTGTAAAAGTATAACATCATAGATGCCTAGGCATAAAAATGTCACTGAGGATAGGTCTGTGCTTGTAGAAAAACTGAAAGTGATGAAGACAGAGGAGATGTAAATTGATAAGGCCAATGTCAAGGTGATTGTAACATCATCCAGAGAGTAGCTTGCTTGGAGCAATCAGAGAAGCCACATTATCAAGGTCAGAACGAGAAGGGAGAATTTGAGATAGCAGGTGAATTCTATTATTTTTAAAAGGTCAAGATTAGCTGTGAAATAAAAAAGTATTCAGCTATTTCAGATGTTTTATAACAACAATAAATAATTACTTTTCTAAAAATGAAGCAAACATCTAAAGGTTGATCTCTATTTTGAGCAATTTTCTGTATTTTCAAATGTGGAAAAATATGTCACCTGTTTCAGAGTCATACGTACCTTAAATTTAGAAATAAGATTGTCACATTGGTCTGATGTGTTTAATTATGAAGAAAAGGAGTGAAAGTACTTGAAATGCAGAAAGCAATTTAATAGATACAATTTTACTTACAGTGTTTTTTTTTTTTAACATGAAAAAGTTTATTTAAAGATACCATTATAATTGAATGGAGGTGCGACATTAAATACAAAAATAAATTGGGTTTAAGTATAATGTTTCAGCCAGGTGCAGTAGCTCATGTGTTTAATCCTAGCACTTTGGGAGGTTGAGGCTTGTGAATTGCCTGAGCTCAAGAGTTCAAGACCAGACTCGGCGCCCATAACTTCGTGAGTTAGGCACAAGCCACATACACTGAGGCTGGCGGGTTTGAGCCTAGGCCGGGTCTGGTAAACAACAATGACAACTGCAACCAAAAAAGTAGCCAGGCATTGTGGCAGGTGCCTGTAGTCCCCAGCTACTCAGGAGGCTGAGGCAAGAGAATTGAGGTTGCTGTGAGCTGTGGCAAGAGAACTGAGGTTGCTGTGAGCTGTGACACTATGGCACTCTACTGAGGGTGACATAGTGAGACGCTGTCTCAAAAAAAAAAAAAAAAGAAAAAGAAAAGAAAAAGAAAAAGAGAGCTCAAGACCAGCAAAACCTAGAGCAAAACCCTCTTTCTACTGAAAATAGAAAAATTAGCCCAGCGTTGTGGTGGGTGCCTTTAGTCTCAGCTACTGGGAAGCTGAGGCAAGAGGATCACTTAAGCCCAGGAGTTTGAGGTTGCTGTGAGCTATACATTAGGTGGCAGAGCGATACTCTGTCTAAAAAAAAAAGAAAAAAAAAAGTTTCAGAGCTCTGTTTCCTAAATATAAGACAAAGGTGTTTTAATTCAAATTGGAAGGAAATTTTCTGATAAAAAACAGTAACTATGACCAAACATTTATAAAATGTATTTACAGTTCAAATGACAGAAATAACACAATTGCCTATGACTCCAAAGTAGCTCTTCATGCATAGGCTCATTTCATGCCTAGGACAATTTTGTAACTATTCATATTTATGCAAAAGTAGAGACAATTGAACTTTAATAAGGATGAACTGAATTCTATACATTAGCAGCAATAGAATTAACATTTTGGCCCTAGTTTTCTGATCAGACTGCTTGACAATAAATCACATTTTAAAAATACTTGAGGGCTTGTGATAGAGTGAATGGCTTTATAATTCATCATTTTTCTAGCTGTGGTTTCTTATGTAAAACTTGGTAAATGTGGAATGTAAATGTCTTAGCAAAATAACTAAGAAAATGCCAGGAAGGCTATGTTAACTAGTGTGATGAAAATGTGTCAAAAGTTCTATGAACCAAGTGTATGGTGCCCCACGATCATATTAATGTACACAGCTGTGATTTAATAAAAAAAAAAATAAATAAAAAATAAAATAAATAAACAGTGAGAAAATATCTAAAGGCAGATATTTTAAAGAAAGAATATACTTCTTTCATTTACATGAGTCTCAGATTATTTAAATTCATTGCTTAAAGGCTGATGATTTAACCACAAATTCTGCAGTAAGAGAATTGAAAGCTTTTGTGTTGAAATTGGGGCAAATATATATTCTTTTAAATGTTTTGGCCACTTATGCATGTCAGGTTTGTTTTAGATATGTTAAACTCATATCAGTGTAACTGTGGAATCCAATTTCCTATAATAATCTTTTTGATGTAATTTTAATTATGTTCCACCCCCAACATAATAATACAGAGACAGTTATATAGTTTCAGTTCCAATCTTATTTTCTCTGAAACTGGAAATATTTAGTAACATTTGCATCTGCTATTATGTATCCTTTGAGGGGAGGGTAAGAAAACAAAAAGTTTTTTTTTTGTTTGTGATAGAGCAGGGGCGTCCAACCTGTGGCCCGCAGGCCTCATGCTGATTTTGTGGGGATTTGCTTATCCATGATGTCAGATATCACGCAAAGTAGGCATGGACATTTTTTTTGCTAATCATTTAGTGTTTGTGTTTTTAATGTGTGGCTCAAGATAACTCTTATTTTTCCAGTGTGTGGCAGAGAAGAAACACCCCCGTGATAGACTAAGGAGATACTCAACCTGCTTTTTATAAAATGAGTAAAAAGTGCTGAGTATCTCCCTATATTTGTTTCTTATTTTTCTTGGAAGGAATATATACAATAGTCCAAACATATATAATCAGGACTAATTGAACCAAGTAGCTGCTGACTATTTCAGTGATGCCTCGTATTGGTGACGTGGAGTCTGGTAGAAGGAGTGGGGACCTGGCCACGATAAAATGAAAGAGCACAGACTTTATCAGAAAGATGTGAGTTTAAATCTGAAAAATGGTGGCTGTGTTGATTAACAGCTCTGAGTTTCTTCTGTCTTCTCTTAGGTACAGTTGATTTACCTATTTAATTCATAGGATTGTTTGGTAAGTTCAGCAAGGATGTTTGTAAAGGGACCCAAAACTATGCTTGGCACATAGTGGCATAAATAAGAAAAAATGGCTTCATTGTACTATAGTTAGAGACAAAGAGTAAGTAGTTTAATAGCAACTGGCTTTCTGAAAGATCACTTGCCAGTGTTCAACCTTCATGAGAAGCAAGGAAAATGATCTTATTTAATATGGGATTTAGTTTTGGTCTGGAGCACCCAGGTTCACTTACATGTATTTAGGGCTGAGATACTGAGTCAAGGCCCAAGGGTCCTCAAACTGCGGCCCGTGGGCCACGTGAGGTGGTGTGATTGTATTTGTTCCCGTTTTGTATTTTTCTTCAAAATAAGATATGTGCAGTGTGCATAGAAATTTGTTCATTTTTGTTGTTGTTGTTTGTTTTTTAAACTATAATCTGGCCCTCCAATGGTCTGAGGTCTGTTTAAAAAGTTTGAGGATGCCTAGTTAGGCTAAGGTAGGGCAGTATTCTTGCACCTGTGATTCAGAGGCTCCCCCCCCCCCCCCCATCTACCTTTAATGTTTCTTTTTTAATGTACATGAATGTCCAGGTGAGACAAATGTGTTAAGCCCCAGCTCACCTTTATGGCAGGATGAGATTTTTAGAATCCCATAGGTTCTCCAAGAGGGTGGAGCTATTGGACTGGTAGGAAGCGTGGCAGTATAAATAGTTTAATAGGCCACATGATGTTTATGTGGGTTTCTCACTACATGTGCCTGAGAAAACTAACCTCATTATTTGGCTTCTGTAGGAGTATGGGTTCAATAAGCAGACAAGAACCACAAAGGAATTTAAACAGGATGCTTAGTGTAAAGAATTATTAAATGTGATAAAAGAGTAACTGCCATATCTAAGGAAACATTATGTGATATTCTAAGGATGAGGCCAAGTAACCAAAGAAGGATGGACTTGTAAAGGCATTCAGACTTGGGAGAAGGTATGGTTTAGCCCTCTGGAGAAGCTTGCTGATGTAGCCAGGCTGAAGTGGGGCTGAAGCTGGAGTGCAGGTGAGGCACGAGCAGTTGTGGCTAAGTGGTGGCGTGCATGTGCTGTGGGGATGTGAGCACTGGAGGGGCAGAAGTCCTTCCCAGTGCACTGGACAGTGGGCACGGGGAGATATGGGTGGTAGGAGGGAGAGTACGGAAGGAGTCACTGCTGAGCATAGGAATTTCCAGGCCACAGACAGCTGTGTGCAGGCGCAAGGAGCCTTTTCAAGGGAGTCGAGATAATAGTACAGGCAAGAGGCCTGTAAGAACATTCAGCCTGGGATGGCGCCTGTGGCTCAGTGAGTAGGGCGCTGGCCCCATATACTGAGGGTGGTGGGTTCAAACCCAGCCCCGGCCAAACTGCAACAAAAAAATAGCCGGGCGTTGTGGCGGGTGCCTGTAGTCCCAGCTACTTGGGAGGCTGAGGCAAGAGAATCGTGTAAGCCCAAGAGCTGGAGGTTGCTGTGAGCCGTGTGACTCCATGGCACTCCACTAAGGGCGGTAAAGTGAGACTCTGTCTCTCCAAAAAAAAAAAAAAAAAAAAAAAAAACAGCCTGTGTGAAGCCTCTGGTTTCTATGTCAAGAGTAAGGCGAAAGGGTATTTCCAGTCAAAGGTAGCACTGTGGTGTCCCTCCAGTGTTCTCTATAGGAAACCTTAATATCATGACAACTTGAAAGGAGAGAAACTCAAAGAAATTCAGTTTATCACAGGGTGTACGTTGAAGGGTACATTTGGAGCTAAAAGGCAATACATTGATAACTCACAGAGCTTCCTAACATTTAAAGAAGTGAGGGGTTGTGCTAGCATATAGAATTTGAAAATTATCCAAAATGTGAACTCTGTACTCACTTGGCATTGCGTGCAACTTTATCTTCCGATTTGCAAAACTTGTGAGAACTTAAATCATATGGATCAAAGATTGGCTGAACTTTGATCATGACATCCCTCAAATTTGCTGGAAGCTGTTTACATTTATAGCAGCTGGCCCCAAGTTACTGAGGTTTTCATCGGGTATTTTGAGTTGTAGTGCAAGGGAGGAAGCGTGCAGCTCCATTTCCCCCTCTCCCTTAGCTTTTATTACCCCTTCGTCCACCTTCCCTTATAGATGTGAGGCAGCAGGGAAGACCAACATCGCTTAGCGTGGTAATGCCTGCATGTAAGAAAACTTTCATTCCACTGACATTTTATCTGTAATTGATGACATCAACAAAATTCCTAGAAGTAATGCCTCATTTTCCTTCTGTCCTTGTGAATAGCATTGACATTTTAAAGTTTCAAGGGCAATACCAAATGTGAAATGGTTTCAGTTTTTTTCCATCAGGCATTTTATTAACACTAAACTTCATTCCCTTCTGTTTTTAGGAAGCCAGCAACTCCACCTATTGTCATGTACCATAAAATTTTATAAGAGATCGGTTGCCTGAACAGATTTTTTAATATTTCTATTATAATAAATTTATATTAATAAACCTTGTTATAAACAACATATATCTACTGTAGAAAGTTAGGCGGTATCAATAAGCAATAGTAAGATGAAACATCATTCTCTTATCCGGAGATTATTCCCACTTACGCCCCAAGGTATAGAATTTTAGATCTATTTATTTATTTATTTTTGAGTACTGAGTTTTTAATTGTAAACTTGAAGATCTCATCCTTAACTTTACATGTACATAGATAACAAGGTGATCAAAAAAAGCACTTCAATATTGAGACAAATGTTCTTTTTCCAATTGCTCTACATGTAAAATGCCCTAAATAAAGCAAAACAAAACTTAAATAGGCAGAGACAAACATGATGTACAATGTGATTGAGTGAGTATGAGTCTGGAGAGGTTGGACTCTCTGGGGGGCAAGCTCCAGGAGTAGACTATAGAGGTACAGGGGTGCTGTCTCAGTGGTGGAGGGGAGGACTGGGGGGCTCCTTTGAGGTGGAGCAAGCAGAGGATATGGCTTAGGAAGACCTTATGGGGACAGGTTGTCAATCAGGGACACACACTCTTCTATTGGCCTCAAGGGTCGGGGGGTGTTAGCTGAGGGGACAGGGCCTCAGGGCAGCACAGGGCAGGGGCTGGTTCTCCCTGGTGACCTAGATGCCAGGCAGTGGCCCAGTGAGAATGGGGGCTGTTGGTGGCCTGCTTATGGCTAAGGCATGCCCAGGCCTCAGAGTCCTGAGCAAGTCTAACATCCCTTCCGTGACAGGTACCAGCACTCTGAGAAGTAGCCTTTACAGTGCCATGGTAACAAGGCATGAGACAACTATCTACCTTGCCCAGAGACCCCACCACCACCACCCTGCAGTAGGGAGATGGTCCCAGGCGCCAACAGCTGGAGAAGGTGAGGTCTTGATCACTTGATACTAGCTGCCACCATTCCCAACACCACTGTCACCACTGTGATGATCCAAGAGCATAAAAGCAAGCACTGTTGTTTGGGCCCAACAGAGGCTCCCTGGGGCCTGGCTTGGGGAATAGGTTTCAACACTGTCCCCCCAGAGTCCTGGCAGGGGAAGTGGGGAGGTGTCTTCCTTTCTCCTGAGAGGAAGGTAGGAGACCAGGAGCCTGAGCTGCTGTCCACAGACATCCTCTGTACAGGAAGCTGTGAAGCTGCTAGGAAAAAGGCCCCTTTGCTCCAGGTCTGAGGGGGGGCCTGTGCCTATACCCAGGTGAGGAGATGATCTTAAATTTGGGCAAGGTGCCCTTCTCTTACTGCTGCCTGCCCTCAGCAGCCACACAATGGGGGAGGGGGCTGGCAAAAACAATTGGTCTCAGCTTCCAGCTCTATGAACCCCACATCCCCCCATACCGGTATTTACAATCACACGCAACCTCCCATGGCAGGATGGTGAATCCAGTCAAGGTGCAGATGTTTACAAGCTGAGTTCATCCATCCCCAAGGGCCCCTGACCAGAGGTTCTGGTACTGGAAAGAAAGGCAAGCTGGGAGAAGTGTTGGGAGGTCAGCTTTGTCCCACATGTGGGCCATCATTTCTTTTTTTCTGAATTTGGGCCAGAAACTGGTATCTTGCCTTTATACTCTGGAAACTGCTTTGAGCAGAAGAAACATGCTGGCCCTTGCCTTGCATCAAGGCCCAGGGGATGGAGGGTCAGGGGATGATGGCCCTGAGGTACCTGGCACAGGATCAGGGCCTATATCCCAGACAAGCCCCTGGCAGGTGTGACTCAGACATGGAAGTGGACCGACAGGTGAAGTCCACTTCAAAGGATGGCTCTGGAGAGTCAGCTCCAATGTCTCACCTGTAGGCCTC
Organism: Loris lydekkerianus; assembly: GCA_963574355.1. Taxonomy (NCBI): domain Eukaryota; kingdom Metazoa; phylum Chordata; class Mammalia; order Primates; family Lorisidae; genus Loris; species Loris lydekkerianus. The sequence goes on from CAUYPK010010194.1 coordinate 10,826, forward strand.
TACACCAGGGGTCTTGGCACAAGGTGGGAATGGCCAGCTGCACCCTCCTGGGAGGGCAGGAACTGGGCTCACACACTGCCCAGGACTTGGAAGTTCTAGAGATAGGTGGGAAGGAAGCACACTTCTGGGGAAAGCTCAAGACTCAAGTGCCATCTCGGTAGAAGGTGCTGGCCTTGAGGTGCTGGGTAGCCCTTCCAGGAGGGTGCAGACTGGCAAGGCTGGTGTTGGGTCCATTCCGAGCTTGAAACTGCACTGGGGGTGGGCTGTCTGTCCATGTGATGAGGTTGTGTTTGGGGAGGCTTCAGGCCTCTACATAGTCTTGAAGCAGCTGCTATGAGAAGTTCTGGTGCATCTGGGCAGCTTCGTGGGCATCCATGGTGTTTCCACAGGCTTGACTCAGGTCTCAGCAGGGCCGATGACCACAGCTTCACTGACATGGCTGGGATCTTGCTGGCCAGTTGCATGGCAGGCAGCACCATGTTGTTACTCTCCCTGTGGTTGTGGTTCCCTAGCACATAGAAGATGTGGCCCAGGAGAATGAGGCAGCAGGCTGTAAGCCAGTTCAGGTCCTCCGCATTGGACATCTTCAGAGTTTCTCATAGAAATCGTTTGGCTTCATTGTAGCGTCCCTGGAAGAAGGAGTAGAGCCCTCGAATGTAGAAAGCCGCTGCTCAGAGACAGTGTGAGCCGACAGGGAAGCTGCGGTCTGGGTTTACATCTCCAACAAACTAGACGGTACCTCCGGGTGTCTATTTCCTTCCCGTATATACACACTTGCCAGGTTGGTCCACAGCTCCTGGTGGTTGGTGAGCTGCAGGGCTGTGGCGAACTGGGCTTTGGCGTTGGCCATGCAGTTGACAGAGACAAAATACAGGCCCAGCAGTGTGTGCAGCTATGCTGGTGGTTGGAGAAGAGCCGGGGAGACTGCTGGGGGGGCACAGGTGGCAGACCTGGGAGATCTCTCGCAGTGCTGTGGCCTTGTGCCCTGTGACGAGCCGGCACATGATGATGTGCTCCAGAAGGCTCACTTGGAAGGAGGAAGAATGGGGCTGTGCTCAAGCATCTTGAGCTTCTCCAGCTGCATGAGGGCCTGGTCAGTGTACTTTTGTGCCCTTTCCAGGTAGCCAGCCTGCGTGCAGTGCATCACAGTCACCCAGTAGACAAGCACACACACGTGCTCCTTGGACAGCCAAGGGAAGAGGTCAGCGGGGTTGCTGGGCAGGATCTATCATCATGCAGCCTGGAGATGGTCTGGATGCACAGCTGCAGCTGCTTCAGGCACAGCTTCACACTCTTCACCTGCCCCGCATCCAGAGTGGGTCACCCGGAGCACTAGGAAGAAGACACGCAGCGACTCCTCCTGGATGGGGTCCCCTGCCAGTTCTCCACAGTCTGTCCACGGAGGGTCAGCAGTGGGTGGACTTCCTGCAGCTTGCGCTCCATCAGCAACAACATCCCCTTGCTGAGGAGGAACAGGGCCCGTGTGTACTAAGATTCCATCACCCGGGCGTACTCTGCCCCTATGCTCAGGAGATCACAGGCTGACACTGGGTCTTTCTCAAGTGTGCAGTTGTGCAAGCTGGAAGAGCAGAGGGCAGTACCAGTATGGGGTCTGCTGAGAGATCTGGATCGCTTTCCGCAGCGGTGGCTTTGCTGCATCAACAGAATTCTCTTGACAGTATAATTCAGATAACAAATTTGCTGTTTCAGATTTAACATCTTCAAACTGTGGGATTTGCTGTGATATTAACCACGCCTTCTCCAGTTGGCTGCATGCCTGCTCACTGTTCTTGGTTTGGTGGTACAGAGCCCAGCTGCAGGTGCGTGTGGGCCTCGAGCTGCGAGGCTTGACGGGGAACACGGCCTGCAGGCACTATACACACAGGCGGATCTTGGGACTGGGACTGGAAGAGCAAAGCGCTCGGCAAAGCCCAGAAGAGCCAGATACCACGACTCGGCCACCTCGGCCTGTGCTGCAGCCACCTGAGCCGCCATTTTAACCTCCAATGATCTATTTATTTTTATATACATTTGTTTTTATCAAAACAAAATGCTGGGCTGGCTGCAGGTGGCTCATACCTATAATCCTGTCACTCTGGGAGGCTGAGGCTGGAGCATGGCTTGAGCTCGAGAGTTTGGAGACCAGCCTGAGCAAGAGGAAGACTCCATCTCTACTAAAAATAGAAAAACTAGCTGGGTGTTGTGGTGGGTGCCTGTACTCCCAGCTATGTGGGAGGCTGAGGCAGGAGGATCCTAGCAGTTTGAGGTTGCTGTGAGCTAGTTGCTGCATGGCCCTCAAGCCTGGGCAACAGCAAGAGACTGTCTCAAAAACAGGGAAAGAATGCTGTTTTGGTCACGCTAGTTTAGCAGCTGATTGTTTTCCATTAATGCTCTTTACCTTTCCGTGTTGATTCATTTTCACTTTCCGTAAGTCCATCCTCACATTATCATACGTACTTAGCCACCCTCACATTGACTAAGTTGTCCCCCCAAACATTCACAGGTATGTTGTCCTTATTAGAATCTAATCTGGGACTTTATTTTGCATCTGGTTATGTCCTAGAAACCTCAAGTAGTATCTATTATGATTGTTTTTGAGGAGACCAAGCCAGTTGCCCTACAAAAGATTGTACCTTCTGGATGTTTCTGGTTGCTTCTTTGTGATGGTGTTGGCTTGTTCTTAAACCCTGTATATGCAAAAATTACATGTAGGAAACGTAGATTCAAGTTAATTAGTTTTCTGCTAGAACATATTGTAGGTGGTATCATGCCAGCTACAGCGTGTCCCCTGGGAGGGGCACAGTGTCCAGAGGGGTCACCATTCATGGGGTGGAATCTCCAGACCACAGTGTTAGAGCAGCTTTCTAAGTCTGATGAGCTTTTGTTTCTTATCATATCACTACGTTTTGAAGAATCATAATTTTTCAGCCTGATGAGAGCTTTAAACATTTCTTTTATAGGTTACTTTTAAGTATAACTGTGAAATAACTATTTTTAAGGAAAATATACATTTTAAAGTTGTCAATATACTCTGCTTATCAAGGCTTTCTCTAAAACTAGCTAGCCACATATTATTTTAGACTTATTACTATGGAGTGTTTGGTCCCAACAAAATAATATTATTCTTTTTTTTTTTCTTTTTAGAGACAGAGTCTCACTTTAGCACCCCCTGTAGAGTGCAATAGCATCACAGCTCACAGCAACCTCCAACTCCTCGGCTTAGGCGATTCTCTTGCCTCAGCCTGCTGAGTAGCTGGGACTATAGGTGCCCACCACAGCACCTGGCTATTTTTTGTTACAGTTTGGCTGGGGCTGGGTTTGAACCTGCCACCCTCAGTATATGGGACTGGTACTCTACCCACTGAGCCACAGGCACTGCCCAGTTCCAGGAAAATAATAAAACATCTTAGGTATTGTAGATACATGTTCTGTAACATTTTTTTTTCTTTTTTAAAGACAACAATTTAAAGACCCTAAGTGGCTATGGTGAAAATGTAGCTTATAATCCTAGAGAGAGTTACCGTATATACTCGAGTATATACGGTAATTTGAGAAGTTAATAATTAGTTTAGCTACTCTAGGGGTAAGAAAGGTTTAGATTTCAATGGTAAGTTTAATAAAATATAATTAATAAATGGAAAGAATTACTAGTAATGCCATGAAAAAATATGTTAAATTGATATTTAATTCACTAAATTTGAGGAAATCGCATGTTTTCTTATCAAAAAAAAAAATAATAATTTTGCCGTGTAATGGCTCTTTTCCCTCTGACTCTCCCACTCTGCTCAGATGTATGTTCCTCTTCTGTCAAAGAATTTTTAGTTTATATCCTTTTAGTTTTGTGAAATGCTCAAAGTACTGTATTATTCTTTTAAAAAATAATTCCGTTAGAACGTTATTATAAAGGGGTAACTTTGAAAGAGACATTTAGGGTAGTTTCCCTTTCAGAATAGGCACATTTGATTGCTTGATCATGAAACCAACTTTCCCCTGAGACAAAGATGAGAAGCCCTGGAAGAAAGTGGACTTCATGGATGCTGGTCATTCTGATAAGTGTTTCTCACAATTCAGTTTTGTTTTTATTGGCTCCTGCCATTGGTGTTGATTTAGAAGATTTAAAAATTCACTTTGCTTTTCTTAGCAATATTCAGTCTTTTTTATTTTTTATTTTTTTATTAAATCATAGCTACGTACATTGATGTGATCATGGGGCATCATACACTAGCTTCATAGACCATTTGACACATTTTCATCCCAATAGTCAACATAGCCTTCCTGGCATTTTCCTAGTTACCGTGGCATGACATTTACATTTCACATTTGCTGAGTT
>CAUYPK010010195.1:0-58083 GCA_963574355.1 Loris lydekkerianus
CAGCAGGGGAGGGAGCAGGGTGCAGCACGTCCCCACCCAGACAGCAGGGGAGGGAGCAGGGTGCAGCACGTCCCCACCCAGACAGCAGGGGAGGGAGCAGGGTGCAGCACGTCCCCACTCAGACAGCAGGGGAGGGAGCAGGGTGCAGCACATCCCCACCCAGACAGCAGGGGAGGGAGCAGGGTGCAGCTACAGGGGCCCAGGATGTGACCACGGCCGGGAGGGGAAAACCAAGAGTATAGTGTCTTCTGAGAGCCAGCGGAGACAGTGTTTCAGAAAGTAGGGAAAATTCAAGTCCAATAAGATGAAGATTAACAACTTCCCATTGGATTTGGCAATGTTGGGGTCATTGGGGACCTGGAGAAAGAGGTTTCCACAAAGGGGCTGCCGGCTGTCTATCACTTTTCAATGGAAGTGACCACACTTGCTTCGGCTAAACACTGATCCCTCAGTCCACATTAACTACCTTTGGAGCAAACCTGCTCATTTAGTTATTTAAAGCTTTCGTTTTTTATTTGGTGACTGCATTTTATCTGCGTTACAGATAAAACGTTTATCTTTATGGTTTGGACTTTTTTCTTTTAATCTTTTGACTCAAACATGGTGCATGTACACACGGGAAATGCTTGGATATGTGATGACAAGCTGTAAAGGGAACGCTGGAAATGAAACCCTGATACTGAGGTTTTTCTTGTTTTAGTGAGGCTTTTTCTTTGTCACCAAAACACCGTTTCTTTCAGCAGAAGCAGGATGCTTTCTGCTCAGCACTGTGGTAACAGAGTGAACTTGATTTTGTACATTTTTACATGATCAAGATTGCTTTAATTTACATTATTTCCATTCTTTACTGTGGGAATTGTTTTTTAAAAAAATCACAAGATGGTAGGGTCATACCACTGCCAACACTGTCTAGGCAGGCCACAATTAAGGAATTAGAGCGAGCTAATTATATATCCTAATATTAAATATCTCCAGGATAGGAGATTAGAAATGTACTAGGAAATCATAATAGCTTTCCTTGAAATGTTCAAGCTTTTTCTAATAAATATTATAATTCCAATTCAGCTGAACTGAGGTCACACCGAGTAGTCAAAAATAGCTTCTTCATACCATTTGTATATTCTATATTTTTTTCCTAGCTCATATTTTAGTCTGTGTGTCAAGATGGAGAAAGTGAGTTAAGTTGTCTCTTCCTGCCTCAGTCACTTTTGCTAAAATAAGACAGCCTGACAGTGAGCTAAGACAGTCAAGGTCAGCACCTAACTGTGCCTCTATTTCTTCATTTGCAGAATAGACTGAGCGTCCCTTTTGTCATGTCACCTGAACAGAGGGAGCCTGATTAGATTATTTGGGTTCATAAGTAACCTCAGCTATCAGTGGCTTTCTTATACTCAGAGAAGATTATTTGCTCTGCTTGTTATTTAAAATCTATAAGAAATATTATTTGGTATATTTGTTATTTGAAATCTATAAGAAAATTTAGGTAACACAATTCAGTTAATTTTAACAGAATTTGGTGTTAGGGGTAGCCAGCTGAACACCTGAACACCTCCTTCTGATGGCCTAACATTTATCATGGTACAGCCTGTGAGTAAGGCCCAAATGGAGTTTTTAAAGAAGCTATGGTGCTAGGTGTTTAATTAATGCATTCTTTTTTTTTGGGTGTGTGGGGGGGTTAGCTGTAAGATTATGAGATAACTAGGAAAATACAGTGCCTGGCAGGATAATTAACTAGCCTGGCAGGACCATCACCTAGGGCTGATTTTGGACACACATTTTCAACCTCAGTGATTACTCATTTTGGTTGCAAGCAAATCTTTGAGTGGTAGAAGTTTGTCATGTTACAGCCTGTAGATGGCAATGTTGCACTTGAAAAATTAACAGATACATGTTAGAGTCCAAGCTTCCCAATGCTGCATTGTTTAGTAGCTGGTAAACAAGAACTTTAATGCCGACTCAAGGTATGCCATTTGGGAAATATATTTCAGATGGAGAGTACGTAGGCAATAGATAAATACCTATAAGTGTCAGCATTTACATTTAAAATTGTGCAAGGTTTTAGAGAATGTTTTGTTTAGCTGTGTTTTTACTCCTAAGTGGTCTCATTTTTCTTTTAATGATGTTTTATCTCAGGTCTTGAGGTTGCTTTAATATTACTGAAAGATGAAGAAGAATTGTCACTAAAACCTATAGACTCACCCCGTTTTTTAAACTTATGTCGTTCAGTGACCTGCTATGGAACCAGAAAGACAAAGAGCCCAGGGACACACCTGGGTTTCTCATGTTGTCACCTTGGCCACCAGCAGCTGCGCTTTCCCTGGGGCCTGAGCCTGACACTAGACAGGCTTGGGGGCGAAGGGGACGCTTTCTCAACAACCCATTTTGCTCTTCCCAATACGTGGATGTGATCCTAGCCGAGATAGAAACAAATGAGAAAGTTTTAGTTAAAATATAAACCCTCAATCAGGCTGAGATTCTAAATCACCTGTTTCCAAATTATGATGAAGAACTCAAACGCATGTAAAGATGTACCACAAGCTTCCAGCAGGCGAGTGTAAACTGAAACGAATGGAATGTCAGCCTGAGAAGCCCAATATGTTGTCATTTGCACCAAAAGGTAACCTCTTTCTTCATGACCAGATACTGAAGGCCAAGAAGAAACAGAATTATGATCTTACTGTGTTCCATTTTCCTCTGTCTCTATGGCACGATTATTATAGCTCAGAATCAAAATTTCTTCACAAATGTAATTCAGACAAAGAAGCACTATGCTCTTTGGTAAGAATTAGAGATTCAGAACAAAACTGAGCTGCGGGTGTGAAAAGAATTTTAAAACGTATGCAGCCATGTACTGTGAAAATAGTATGAGCAATGGCTGTGCCCTTTCTGGACAGCCCACTCTCGTCTCTCATGAGAATGAGCCTACTTAGGATGAGTGTAGATTCCAGCCTTGCTTTTTGCCTGAAACATGCCTTTGGTTTCTGAATATAAGTTCAGCTGCTAGAAACTGCTGGCCACATTCCATTTTATTGTTACTGTGGCTTTCCTTCTAGTACAAATTCACTGATAGCGTGAGAGGGGGAATGGTTCAGAGCACAGACACTGAGCTTGGACGGCCTGAGGTGACACATGGCCGTGCCCACCTCAGCCTGGTGCCTTGGTGAAAATCACTTGGTCTCTATCAGCATCAGTTTGGGTCTGTAAAATGGTGAAAATATCTGTACCGAACTTGGAGTACGTTGGTGCATGAGAAATATTCAATACAGGATGGATTTTTTTATATTTTTTTTCTCTGAACAATGGGCTTTTTTTTCTTCATCACTTTTCCCATTTGGGGATAAGAAAAATGACATCATAACTATTCAATAAATATTTGTTGGAATGAATATGTGAAAGGGTGAATTAATCATTGAAGACAATTTTTTTCAGTGACATCAAAATCAGAAAATTTTCTTCAAGTTCTCTCTCCAGGATCAACTACAGGTCCCAAGGTGTATGATTAATTTGTACAAAAGGGAGGAAAGAAATCAAAAGAAAATGTGTTTAAAAATGTTTTATGGCGGCTCCACGCCCGTAGCTCGGTGGTTAGGACAGCAGCCACATACACTGAGGCTGGCGGGTTCCAACCCAGCCCAGGCCTGCTAAACAACAATGACAACTGCAACAAAGAAATGGCTGTGCATTGTGGTGGGTGCCCGTTGTCCCAGCTACTTGGGAGGCTGAAGCAAGAGAATCGCTTGAGCCCAAGAGTTTGACATTGCTGTGAGCTGTGACATGAATAGCACTCTACTGAGGGTGACATAGTGAGACTGTCTTAAAAAAAAATGTATTATGGCACATCAGGTAGCATCATGTTTTTTTATTGATTGAAGGAGAACAATTTACTTGGTTAGTTTTTATGGTAAGTACACATGTTTTCATGTTAAAGCAAAGCAACTGTTGGAGTTCTGTAAGTGTACAGAGCTTTACTAAACACTAAGAAATTTTGTGGAAGTAGCCTAAAGCTGAACGTTGAGTCTCGTGAGATTTCAGATGATGCAAATCTTTATAAATTAGGTTTTTTACTAGAAATGAGTTCTTTAGCCAATGATCACGAATAAACGCAATCCTATAGAACCTGAGGCCCAGCTGAAAAGTCTGTGATTAAAAATTGGATTCCAGACATAAACTCCTCTTCCTTTCCTGGGTTAAGGGTAGTTTGTTAAATAGACTTCTAATAAAGGATACTGTGTTTGAATGACTCACTGTTAAAACAAATTAGAAGCCAGGCCTTTCAACCTTTGAAGTAAAGCACTGTCTCACCTACAGGCCTGATATGTAGAATGTGTTCATTTCTATCCATAAAGAACATTGTCTTTTACATTGAGAGAATCTCTATCAGATATCTGGTACTGTGTTAAACAACTTACACAGGTCATCTTTCCATGGGCACCTTACCCAGTAACTTAAATACTATTATTATTGTCATCACCAACCTTATTTTAAAGAGGCATTGACTGCTGTGGATATTAAATAGCTAACCTCCTGTTTATAGCCAGAAAGAGGCATGCTTAGGCCTTGAACCCACGCAGTCTTCCAGAGTTATAGTCCAGAGACTGGCCAAGCCAACCTATCTAGCAAATACCTTTCTGTGGAACTTGTATCAGAATTCTAGCTTGGAGAGGCTTTTCAACAAGAGTAGCATGAGTCTATGTTTCTTAGTGTGGAGGATGTTTCTTTTGTTGTGTCTGGTCCTGTATGTCTTAGTCTGGGACACATTCTATTTCTTCAGATGTTTTAGTATAACCTAGGATGAACAGGACATGTTTTCTGAAAGGTCCATTTTGCTTTAGTATAATAGGTACATGGTTGTGGCATGAAGTTATTTCAGTGGAAATTACAAACCCTAGAAATTTAAAAAGTTCTCACCTTATACTCTATTTTAACATAAGCTTGAAAACAAAAACGTTACCTAGCTGGGCTCTATCCAGGTTTGCTTTGAAATTTTAGTGGTGAGTTTTTTAAATATTGTATCACCAGCTTTCATAGATGGTCACATAGAATAGGAAACTTTTTTGTCATATTAAAAAAATTGCTGTTGAAGTCTTCATTCATTACTTTGCTCAAAGTCCTTGTAAAAAACAAAAAAATCCCCGTGACAAATTTTTCTAAGAATTCAGAACTCTCCAGTGAATTCCTGGGCTACTAAAATGAAAGCTGTGCAAAGCCTTGTGTTGCGCTTTGACCTGGGTCATCAGGAGCTTAGAGATAAGGTTTCAAAGCACTTGTTATATTTTTGTCCTCAGTCAAGACTTTATATAATTTTTCTTTTTAGCTCTCTGTCTATAGTTCTTTCGAAATCTTTCATCATGAGTTGGTAGTTCAGGTTTATTCATGCACTTTTATTCCAAAGCACCCTAAATCATTTGTAAAAATTAAAAGGGTACAAAAGGTCAAGCAAGAAGACATACAGAAAGAAATGCTGGGCAGTATACATTTATTTATTATTCTTCAATAGAATACAATTTCAATGTATGCTTGACAACCTCTTTTTGTTGTTTTTCTTTTCTTCTTCTTCTTTTTTCTTTTTTTCTTGAGACAGGATCTCACTGTGTCGCCCTCGCTAGAGTACTGTGGCATCACAGCTCACAGCAACCTCTAACTCTTGGGCTTAAGTGAATCTTCTGCCTCAGCCTCCCAAGTAGCTGGGACTACAGGTACCTGCCACACTCCCGGCCATTTTTTAGAGGTGAGAGTCTCGTTCTGGCTCAGGTTGGTCTTGAACCTGTGAGCTCAGGCAATTCACCCATCTCGGCCTCCCAAGTGCTGGGATTACAGGTCTGAGCCATTGTTTTTCATTCTTGATGCATTGATATTATAATTGTGAAATGATCTTCCACTTACCAAAACTTAAAGTACAAATAAACAATTTAACCTAATTGTATGTATCCTAATAGTAATCTGAAATAAAAATAAAATAAAAATAAACTATTTTTGGTCTATTAAAAATTTGATTAGTTGCCTTGTTTACAACATAGATAACACTAAATGTATGATGTTAAGTAAATATTTTAATGCTAAAATATATTCTGAAATCATGATGAAAGGATAGGAGGTTGAGTATTTTGTGTTTTTTATCAATTATGAAGACCATGTGTCATTTTACTAAATGTTCTGTCTCTTAAGTGTACATTGTTGGGGAAAAAGTTACGAACACACAGAGCAAGGTAATTCCAAGATGTTCTCCAGAAAGCCCTTCTGAAAGTATTATGAGGCTGGGAGATGTTTGAAGTGAGTCTGTGCTCATCTGTGTCATCAATGCTTCGTGAAACTCTCGTTTCATTAGCAGAAATATCTATCCAGAACATCAATAAAGAGTGTGGAGAGCATTTGTGAAATGCCATTGACTTTTGCGATTGCAAGAAATCCATCTCCTAGGCAGGAGCTGTGCTGTGTGTGTGTGTCGACCAATACATGTCTCCCGTCAAATCATTTCAACGTCAGTAAACAGAAGGCAGCACGAGAATCCCTTGTGTGTCCATTCTTCCTTTCAGAATAAAAACTCTGACCTTGCCACGTCTATAGGAAGTTAATATACATGGAAAAATTCAATACATGTCTTTTGGCTAGAATGGTAGCTTTAGTTTACATTTTGGAAACTATTGCGAAGATAATTGGACAGCTTTTCTTAAAAACACATTATATTAATAATTGCAGGAACACATGTGAATAAAGTAATTTTTTTCAATCAAATTCTTGTGCTTTTATGGAACGCCCATTTTGTCTTTAATGACTTGGAACCATTTTCCTCTTCCTGGAGAGGTCATTATGCTTTTGTTAGACTGCGATTTTCCCCCCTCCGTCGTCTCTTCCCTTCCAAGTGCCGGAAACGTACTGAGAATGGAGAGCAGAGCCCATTAACGCCATTTTCTCAGAATATATTGTCTACAATGCTCTGTCATATGGGGTTTTATTATCTTTATTTAGGACAATATTCTTTTATCTTTATTACATATTTATTTCTTTCAGTACATCTGGAAATTAGGATATTTTCTTCTATGGAGAGAGAATGTGAAGTTAGAGAAAAAAGAATCTAGTCTCCTATTACTTCAAAGTGTGGAAGCAGAACAGATACATGAAAGACTCAAGGAATCATCGGTTCTTTGTAAAAAATGAATTTGAATTAGACTGTCTTGGTATTTCCAGCCCTGGGGGGTAAAGTAGTAAAGACAGCTCAAGTTTCAAGTTGGTGGTGTTGAGCATGCTACTCCAAGTATAGAAGATTCTCTCCCAAATTCAGCTTGGGGCAAATTCTTCTTTTTCCTTCACAAATCAGCTTGAATTTTATCCCCAATGTGAAGTGTTCTTGGAATGCCTCCTCTCCCACCCACGGCACTGTCTCTGTGTCCCGTCCCTGTGTGCACATGTTTCACAGAAGTACAACCTTCCACTGCTGTCGTTGCTGGTTCATACCTGCTTCTATTGTTAGGTGGCTCAACAGTAGGGACGGTAACTTATCTGATTCTGTGTCTCTAGCATCCAGCACAAGTTCTGGTGATGGCAAAGTTAAAGGAATGAATTAGTGAATGAGAATTTTTAGACCCTTTCAGACACATGTGATTTGGAAAGACATTTGAAGGAAATCTATTCGTAGTGTTCTAGGGTCTTCAATTTCATTTTTATGCTTCTACAAGCAAACTCATCCAAAGCACCATGTTTCATGGTAGGACATGTGTCTATAGTTTCTCTAAAAGTCACAATTAATTTGATAGCCCTTTATGAATGATGAAGGCTTTTTTTAGGATAACAAGAACCAACTTGGATAATAATACCAACTTTGCAAGTTTGGTATTATTGTTATTGCTGAAAAGTCACTGCATGTCAATTTTTACTTCCATTTTACTTCTTGTGATGTGAAATACGTGACAGTAGTATTTGTTTATTTACTTCACTGTTTCTACTGAGGTTTTAGATAAGAGCTTAACAACTGAGTGAGCTAAAAGGAAAAAGAAAATGCCAAGTGTCATTGAGAATGAGGAACCACCGAGACACTCATGTAGGAGTATAAATTGCTGCAGGATATTGTGGAAACCTATTTATCAGTACTTTTAAAGCTGAATATATGCATGCCATATGACCTACGAATGCCATTCTTAGGTATCTGACATACTGAAAGGAAGGTATTCATCAAAATATATACATAAGAATGTTTATAGCAATCTGTGATTGCTCCAAATTGGAAACAAACCAAGCATTCTCAACAATAGAATGGATGGTTCTTGTCTGTAAGTACAGTGAAATGCCTACAGAGCAAGTGCAATGAATGAAATTCAGCTACATGCCACAACACAGATGAGTCACACAGTAATGATGGTTTGAAGGAGAGAATACAGATCGGAAAGAACACACCACGTTGTGTCACTCCAGACGGAACCACACTATGGTGTTAGCGTGGCTATCCTGGGGGGAAAGGGGAGTTTAGTGATAGGAAGAGGGGTATTAGGCTTTTAAAGAGTTGCTAATGTTCATTTCTCAATCGTTGACCATGCACGTGTATTCAGTGTGGAAAGGTTTTGAATTATACGAGAAGGATTGTGAGCAGAGCACTTTCTGTGTATTTATTCTACTTTATTAATGAAACACAGAATAAAAAGTAAAAACCATGATTTAATTCTCAATAGACATCTGAAAGGGATTGCTTTTTCTGTCTTGAATGAAAATTTCAGGATTCCATCATTCCTTTATTAAATGTATAAAAATTGGCTGCGTTACTATAAAGGTTTCCTGCACCTTTAAGCTTTTGGTACTGCCATCATATTGACTGACAAATATGGATATAAAAAATGCCCCTTGAATAGGAGTGATAAAATTTTCTTTTTCCCTCAAAAAATATTAAATAAAAAGTAGGTGGACATGTATCTTATTGTGCTGTCAAATAATTTCTGATCTTTTTGACACACTATTTCTTCAGAAAATGTGTTCAAAAATGGCTCAAAGATGGTGCTGTAACAAGAACAACTGCTGAGCACTGTGCACATTACAAATTGATTTTTATGTTTTAAGGATGTATGTAATATTCATAGGTTCTCTTTTTAAAAACAAGGTTATCATTCTTAGCTAAATAGAGCAAATACTTGTATTCCCCCCATACACAGAAGAAAATAAGGTTGAAACAACTGCCTGTAGAGAAATTTATGACATTTGTACTTATTAGTTACCAAAAAAGCTAATAAATCAGTTATTTCCCTGTTTGTCAGAGTCCAAGTAGAAACAGCTTTCATTAGCCTATGTGTCAGACAGGTGTGAAATGAGGCAAAAAACCACCAGTACAGCTAGAATCCATCCAGAATATGAAGTTCTGACACCAGCTTGGGTAGCTTCTAACTATGGGAAGGTCTGAACAGCAACTTCTGACACACACACACACACACACACACACACACACACACACAAAAAGAAAGAAGCAGCTAGGGAAAATTACCAAAGTGGTAATGTAGAAAACAGTGATGTGATATTTGTAATTTAGCTTGGCCTTTGAGATGTGCCATATTCCATAGTTCAATTTTGAAAGGTCGTTTAGGCAGAGTTAATTGCCTCTGTTAAATTGGATAGTCAAACATTTGGTGAACTTTGGGTTTCAGAATGAAAACAAAGGATTTTGTCCCTCTTAGATTTGATCCAATAGACAGGAGCCATAAATGTTTCCAAGTATTGCCCAGACAACACCAGACAGAACAAAAATTTAATGATATAACCAGATGGATATCATCAAGGGGTGTGAGTTGCAAATACCTAACTTTAAAGTAAAAGAAATAGCAACAAAAACTTCAGTTATGGATTCAACACCACAACACCAAATATTATGTTAGGTAAACATACTATTATAATAGCATTTCTGGAAATTTTTTTCTCTTTATGTTGAATTTTGGAATTATTATGATGATTCAACACCATGATCCTTGACTAAAAGGCAGACGCTCAGTCCTGACAGATGGGGTCCACTCAGCTTTTCTTTCTTTCAATTCTCTAATGAGCACCTAAGTAGCCTGAAGCAGAATAATCAAAAGGTTTGGAAACCCACACCCTAGGTAACTGGTTTTTGAAAAATTGAGACTTAATGGGTACTTAGCTCTGAGTACCTGGAGTCCCGAGGGTCCTTCTCAAGGTGGCTCTGAGAAAAAGGGGCAGCCAACGAAAGTGTAATCTTAGTAGTGGTGTCATCGGGCAGGTTCATAATTTGCCAACAGTCTTTCAAATACCATTTTGAGTGAAGGTGTGAAAAAGGCATCTAGTACTATATGCTGTGCTGTTTGAGAAGACCTTCAGAAGTTCTAACATGTCAAGCTGGCTTTCCCTCGCCGTCTAAGGTCTGACATGATTAGTGGGCTTGTTCTTTCAGTAGTAATCCTCCTTAGAATTGCTTTCTTTCTTCTCTCTCTCTTTTCTTTCCTTCTTTCTATTTTTCCTTTATTCCATCCCTTCTCTCTCTCTATATATATTCATTGAGCACTTGTGTTGTGCGTTGTGCTGGGGTCTGGAAACAGGAAGAGAAATGAAGAGAAATCTTTATTCAAACACTGAGCACTGTCTTCAGAGATAGAAACACAGCAGCAGCGGGGCACTGCGCGTTCAGAGACAGGCTCCTCGGGTAACTGGGAAGCACAGGGCGGGCAGGTTATGATATGAAGAATAGATCACAACTATGGCCCAGGATGAAGGAGGGAGGAGGGGGGATGGGAAGGGAGGGGGAAGGTTAGATGGAGGGAGGGCGAATGGTGGGATCACACCTGTGGTGCATAATGCAAGGGTACATGTTGGATCTATTAGTATAGAGTATAAATGCCTTAACACAATAATTAAGTAAATGGGATGAGGGATATATTAACCAGTGTGATATAAGCATTCCTAATTCTATATGAAATCAGCACACTGTACCCCATAAATGCATTAACGTATATAAGATCTATATGCTTATGATTTAATAAACAAACAAACAAACAAACAAAAAAAGAGTAGGGCTCAGGGTCATTCCACACAAGGAAGGTAACAAGGTCAAGAGCAGACACTTGGACATAGCAGCGTCTCTGAAGGAAGTAACAGCCCAGTGCTCCTGTAGTGTAAAGTGGGGCGAGGGTGGGAAGAATGAGGTGGAGGAGAGAGGTGAAGACTTTATACAATTCATGCTCAGGAAATAAGGATTTTTTTAATAGATTTTGGAATCTCACTGACATTTTTTCAGCAGGATAGGAAAAGCCATCCCCTTTGCATTTCTGGTTAGCTCTATGGCAGTATCGTGGAGATCAAGACCAACACAAGAATGGAAGCTGGTTGTGGTTAAGAAGTGGATGTGCTAGCACAGATTCCGACGTACTCTGACAAGGGCCACAGCAGTTCACATCAATGACTATGATCCATTTTTATGAGATCAAATCGAAGCTATCTAGGGCTAGTGGAGGACAGTATAAAAACAGTATGAATTGAGGTGTGCCATGTGGAATTCAAGTCACGTTTATGATAAACCAGGGGGCTAGGCCAGCAGAGTAGTAGTTTAATGCGTCAGAAGAAATATATGTGCAGAGAACACACACATGAGAAGAGGAAGCATTTACGTTTTGGGCGAAATTTCCTAGGGGCTGGGAGATTGTGGTCATCAGAGGCAGTGTCCATAAATCCCAGCACCAATCAATGTTTAAAAAGTACACAGTGGGTGAGCTACACCCGGGAGCCACAGAGAGGCACCAGAGTCAGGAAAAGGACACTTAGGCATTGGGGGTAGGGGGGGGGTTCACTAGTTCATTTTTAAACATCAAGGGCATCAAGAGACTGGGGAGTTTCTACGACAGTGCTTAGTATGGTCAAGTACTTCAGAAAGTCTTATTAGTTATTTCGCAAGGCATATTTGTCAGAACCAAGGATTCTGAGCAAGCTGTCTTCTGCTCAGTCAAAACAGAGGCCCCCCCCCCAAAAAAATTGGCAATTTCTTTCTTAATCTCGTCTCTGATCCAGCTATCATTCAGCATAAGGTTATTAAACTTCCATGTTTTTGTATGAGTATGTAGATTCCGCTAGTGTATGATGTCCCATGATCATATCAATGTATGCAGCTATGATTTAATAAAAAAGAAAAAAAAAGAAAAAAAAAAGAGCCCCCCAAATTCAGAAAGAGTAGGTACAGAAAGTGAGGCCAGAACACATCACACCGAATCAATGCACTTCACGTCCAGGTGGGCTCAAACTGCAATGTAATGCCAAATGTTAGGTGTTTCTGTCCACACTTAGAAGCACTTTGAAGATCCTTTTACTTAGAACAGGCAATTTTTTTTTTTTTTAAATCTTTGAGGCTCACACCTAATCTCATTGTTCTCTGCTTTATTTAGATAATAAAGAAATGTGCACCCAGTGAAAATCGGATTAGTAAAAGAGGACACATTTTTAATTCTTCCTAAGATCTAGGACTTGCTAAGGCTCACTCCAAGTCGGCACTTTGTAAGATGAAGACAAGTACAGATAATTTTAACATTTTTTTGAACGAGAGAGGGGATTCAAATTAAATCTGAGAGGGTGGCGCCTGTGGCTCAAAGGAGTAGGGTGCCGGCCCCATATAGCGGAGGTGGCAGGTTCAAACCCAGCCCTGGCCAAAAACCGCAAACAAAACAAAAACAAAAAACAAATTAAATCTGAGATTTGAGAATAAAAGAATAGAATCCTCCAGGACATAAACTCTGCGATCCAAACAATTGCTCTGAACCGAGACCCACTGACCCACAGTATCTTCAAGAGATTGGTGTCTTTTTGAGGTCTTTCCAGTATTCCAGTAAGAAAGTCTCTGAAATGTGTTTATGGAAATTCATAATAAAAAAGACATTGATGTTTTTACGTACAGCATTTTTTATAGAATGGAGTGGGTAGACGTCAGATTGCAATAGTTGACAAGTGGGTGAGGTTGAGAAAGTGAAGACAGAGGGTTGATCACTTATTTAAGAAGTTTGGACAAGAGATGGAAGGACGAAATTAGATGACAGATTAATTAGTACCAAAGGTGAGGGAGTTTCTTAAATTGTGGTTTAGAGAGAGAATTTGGGAGTGTTACAATTGAGGGGGGTGGAATCAGTATGAAGGGAGAGATGGAAATTTTAGAAAGATTAACAATGTTAAAAAAATGTTCTAAAAGAGGTAGAAGTAGTAGATGGGATAAAGGGTGCAGAGGGCGTTTAAATTTGGGGCTTGTTCACTAATATCCTTTTTCTTCTATTTTCTGTAAAAATAGTAGAATACACCTCGCCATCACTTTGGAGCCGGAGCATTGGCTGTAGCCAACACAGAGGAGTTGGGGGGGTGATTATCGTCACTGCCGGGGTGTGAGCATGAAGTGCGGTACTCTCAACCCGCAGGGGGCACGAGTCGGAACTAATCTGAGTCGCTGAGCAGCAGTGGTGTGAAGCAAAGGGCTTCTTACTAAGGGTTGACTTGCTAAGGTCAACAAACTGAATCTCATGTCTGGGAAAATGAGACAGACTCCATCATGATTTGTCACATTATCAAGCTCCTTGCCCTTGTCTGTCACAACATTTGTAACAAGTTTGCAAAAGAAATGAAGGAAAAAATGGAATGTCTGATGGGACTGTGAGTAGAGGTGAATGAATGGCTCCATCCTGTACCACACAGCATGAGCGAGGCACAAAGCTTCAGTGTTTTAGGCTTTGAAAATCATAAAGTTATTTATTTACGGGTACTAATGGATAATCCATCCCGTCTTGACTGACACATTAGGTAGTATAAATTGGTTGTGCTGAAGTGTTATCGACTCATTAAGGCAGGCAGTAATTGCAGCTCTGAGACACAGTACACACACACACAAAAAAAAATGTTGTCATTTCCAAGTACATTTGAGTTGATACGTGATGAAAGTGTGTGCGTATGCACATTTAAAAAATTTTTATACAGAATAGTTTCCTATATACGTATTTCATTTAATGTTCAAAACAATTATATATTATTATATAGAATTCTGACAATATGGGTTCAACTTATTTAACCAGCTTTATACAGATGCACCTTGGTGATGATTTAAATCTTTGTTTTTATGAACAATTTGTAATAAATATCCTTTTATGTATATAAGCCTTATTTATGTATACACATGCATAGATCATTTGGATGTTATTTTAGGTATAATTCTGAATCAAATATATGTACATTTAACAGTTTAATGGACATTAATTACATACCCTAAAAGTACAATGTATAAGAATGCTTGTTTCCACCAAGATCGCTAGCTAATAGGTTACCAAATATATTTTTACTCTTGAAAAACTAGTTTATAGTACTGGGGTTCTTTTTACTTCTTTGTTGGCTTGAACACTTACGACAAGATGCTCAGGTCTCATCTTGCCTGTTTTTTGCTCTTGTTCTGGAATCAATCATTTTTATACAAAGCCCTGGTTCCTTCTGTTGAAGAATCGTTTTAGGACCAAGATTTGGGTACCAGGTCTGCTTTTTGCTACTGGGGTCTCATTGCTTACAGGCTTTCTAAGCTGACACAGCAGGAGACCTGGACGTATCTACTAATGCATATATATCTATAAATATTTCCATATGTAACTATCACTACACTAACCATTGGTTCATACCAAAGCATCCAACTCTAATGTATTGGCCTATGCCCTCTTTCTCCTCCTTATCTGTAGCCTCCCACACCTTAATCCATCTGGGTCCCACCATCCATCATTCGTTTTTGTAATTGTTAAGTTCTGGTACAGCATATTGTAGTTTCAGAACTGTTAACCTGTTGGTCTGTAGGAATTAACTTTATTAACTAGGGCACAGTGCTAACCATGGTTGCTTTTGCCTTTATTTATTCCAAAATTACATAGGTCAGCGTTTTATTCTGCCATCCTCTTCACTGAGGTTGATATTATCCTGTGATTCCCCAACTTCATGAGTGAGTTTTTTAAAAGTTTCATGCTGGGCAGCGCCTGTGGCTCACAGGAGTAGGGCGCAGCCCCATTTGCTGGAGGTGGCGGGTTCAAACCCAGCCCCAGCCAAAAACTGCAAAAAATAAATAAATAAATAAATAAATAATTGATGCATTAAAGTCCATCCCTTGTATTGTAAAGTTCTCTGCATTTTGACAAATGCTTAATGTCTTGTACTAACCATTGTTACATAGGTTAGCGTTTACCATTCTAAAAAATATCTCATACTTCACCTATTCAATCCTCCTTCACCCCTGAATCCCTGACAAATAGTGATCTATTTATTATCTCCCTGGTTTTGCTTTTCCCAGAATGTTTTAAAATTAGATTAATACATTATGTAACTTTTTAATGTTCCCTTCTTTTACTTAGTAGTATAAATTTAAGATTCACCGATGTCTTATATCAATTAATAGCTTCTTTCTTTCTTCTTCTTTTTTTTTTTTTTTTGCAGTTTTTGGCCAGGGCTGGGTTTGAACCCACCACCTCCGGCATATGGGACTGGTGCCCTACAGCACTGCCCAGCTTATTTCTTTTTATTGCTAAATAATATTCCATTTTATGGATGTGCTACCATCCACCTATTGAAGGTCATTGTGGTTGCTTCCACTTTGGGGTGATTATGAATAAAATTACTCTAATCATTCACATGTAGGGTTTTTTTTTTTTTTTTTTTGTGGACATAAGAGTTCAAATGGGGTAAATGCTGAGAAGTGCAGTCCCTGGATCATATGGTAAGGCTATATTTAGTGTTGTAAGAAATTGCCAAATGGCCACGGAAGCAGCTGCACTATTTTTCCGTTGTGAATAGCAATGGTTGAGAATTCTTGTTGCTCTGAGTTCCCCACCAGCAATTGGCATTGTCAGTTGTTCAGATTTCAGTCATTCTAATAGATGTACAACGTATAGTGGAATCTCATTTATGTTTTAATTTATAATTCAATAATGAAAAATTATATTTTCTTATTCTCGTTTACTATTTATATATTTTCTTTTGTGACATTTCGTATCAGATTTTATGCTCATGTCTTAATTAAGTTGTTGGTTTTATTGTTGAAAGTTCTTTGTCTATTTGGAATATAGGCCCTTTATCAAATACGAGTTTTGCAAATAATTTCTTCAAGTCACTGGCTTCTTTTTTTCATTCTCTTGAGTGCTAATCAGAGAGGAGATTTTAATTTTAATAAAGTGCAACTTATTATTTACTCCTTTATGGATCATGCTGAAGGCATTGCTTTTAAAACTTCATCACCAAATCTAAGATCATGCAGACATTTCTGTTTTATTTTCTTCAAGAAAGTGTTTGCCTTTTGTATATTAACCTTGTATCCTGGGCCCTTGCTAAACTCATCTGTGGGGTGCAGGAAGTTTTGCGTGTGTGTGTTTTTGGTTGTTGTTGATTCTTTGGATTTTCAATACAGACAATCATGTCATCTCTGAATAGAAATAGTTTTATTCTTTCCTTTCTTGGTCCATTTGAGTGGCTGTCACAAAACATCATAAACTGGATGGCTCATGAACAACAGAAATCTCTTTCTCACAGTTTTGGAGAATGGGACGTTCAAGATGAAGGCCCCAGCGGATTCAGCATGGTGAGAAGGCCTGCTTCCTCCTATGTGTGGACAGCTACCCCCACTCTAACCTCGCATGGTGACAGGGATGAGGGTGGCCTCTTGGGTGTCTTATATAGTACACTAACCCCATAAAGGAGGGCCCTGCCCCCATGCCTGAATCCCCTCTCAAGAGGCCCATGGGCATGAGGATTTCCACATAGGAATTTTGAGGAGACATCCACATTCAGACCACGGTGTTCACCTTTTATTTCTGTTTCTTATCTTAGTGGGCTGTCTAGGACTTCCAGCACGACACTGAACTGAAGTGTTAAGAAAGCACATGCTTGCCTTGTTCCCAAACCTAGGAGGAAGTCATCCAGTTTCTTGTTGATGACATTTTTTGTAGATATTTTTAAATCAAATTGAGGGATTTTGCCTCTATTCCTGTTTTCTGAGAGTCTCTGTTATGAATCAGTGCTGGATTTTGTGAAGTACTTTCTGTGTCAATTGATATGATCATCTGATTTTTCTTCTCTTTTTTTTTTTTGATGTGGTGGATTACATTGGTAGATTTTAAAATCTGGAATCAGCCTTTCATAAATCTCACTTGGTCTTAGTGTAAAATTATTTTTATACAATGTTAGATTCATTTTCCTATGATTTTGTAGAAGATTTTAATGTCTCTTTTCCTGTAATGTCTCTATCTAGTTTCAGTTTAGTGTGATAATGGTCTCATAGGACGAATTCAGCCATCTTCCTTCTGCTTCTGTTTGCTGGGAGAGATTTTGCAGAACTGGTATTATAAATGTTTGGTAGAAATTACTGGTGAACTCATCTGGGCCTGGTGGCTTCTGTTTTGTGAGGATATTATTGATTGTAAAAGTCTATTTGGGATGACATAAAAATACTATAGCATGAGTGGCTTTAACAATAGAAATTTAGTTCTCCACAGTTCTGGAGGCTGGAAGTCTGAAATCAGGCGGCTGATTTCTGGTGAGGTCTCCCTTCTGTCCTGCAGGTGGTACCTTTTAGCTGTGTTGTCATGTGGCAGAGAGAGATAGAGATAGAGACAGAGATAGAGATAGAGTGAGAGAAGTTCTCTACTGTCTGTTCCTGTAAGGCATTAATGGTGATGAGGGCTCTACCCTCACAACTTCACCTAATCCAAATTTTCTCCCAAATGCTCAATTTCAAGTACCATCACATTGGGATTAAGGCTTTAACATGTAAATTTGGGGGTGAGGTGAGGCACAACCATTCATTCCAGAATGATTATTGATTCATTTTCTTTAATAGCAGTAGGACTAATGCTATTTATTTCTCCAATGAGCTTTTGTAATGTGTATCTTCCAAGCAATTGTCTATTTCATCTAAATGTCAATTTGTGGACCTAGAATTTTTCCTAATATTTCTTATCTTTTTAATGTCTATAGGAACAGCAGTGATAATCTTTAATTCATTTTTTTATTAATAGTTGTATCCTCTTTTTTTTGCTTCGCTTGGCAAGAAGTTTATCAATTTTATTGATGTTTTCTAAGAATAGCTTTCTTTAATTAATTTTCACTATCATTTTTATATTTTCAATTTCATCGATCTGCTCTAATTTTTACTATATCTTTTCTCTTGTTTGCTTTAGGCCTAGTTTGCTTTTATTTCTCTAGCTTTGAAAAGCAGATTCTTCAGTTATTTAATGCTATAATTTTCTTCTAAGCACTGCTTTTCCTCAAGGAAATTCCTCAAGGCTTACTAAGTTGTATTTTTATTTTCTTTTAGTTCAAATTTTGTTCAACTTCATTTGACCCATGTATTATTTAGAAGGGTGTTGTTTAATTTTCAAGTATTTGATGTTTTTCCAGATGCCTTTCTTTCCGTTATTGATTTCTGGCTTTATTTTCATTGTGATTCTAGCAGGTACTTTGTGTGATTTCTATATTTTTAAATTTGGTCAGACATGCTTAATGGTCTAGGATGTGGTCTGTTTTGTTGAATGTTTTGTGTGAGCCCAAGAAGAATGCGTGTTCCACCGTCATTGGAATTCCACACGTGTTGTCACTTACCACTTACACTTGGCTCATGTTGCTTTTCAGGTCAACTGCATCCTTACTAACTTACTACCACCTGATCCATCAATTATTCAAAGAAAGACAGGTGTGAAAGTATCCAACTATAATAGTGGGTTTGCCTTTGTTGCCTTGAAGCTCTATTGGTTTGTACCTCTCATATTTTGATGCTATACTGTTAGATACATACACATTTAGAACTTTCCTTTCTTCTTGAAGGTTCAACCCTTAATCACTGAGTCATTGTCCTTTTTGTCCATAGCAATTTTTTTCCTATTCTGAAGTCTACATGGCCTCAAATTGATGAAGCTACATCAACGTTTGATTACTTTTAGCACGTTCTATCTTTTCCCAGCCTTTTCCATTTATCCTGTGAGTCTATATGCAAAGCAGACTTCTTAACATAGCATATAGTTGAGTCCTGTTTATTAATCCTCTCCAATAATATGTATTTAATTGATACTTATGGACAATTTAAAGTGATTATTGACATACTTGGATTAATATCAACCATGTTTGTCACTTTTTTTTTTTTTTTGTAGAGACAGAGTCTCACTTTATTGCCCTCAGTAGAGTGCCATGGTGTCACATAGCTCACAGCAACCTCCAACTCCTGGGCATAGGTGATTCTCTTGCCTCAGCCTCCCAAGTAGCTGGGACTACAGGTGCCTGCTGCAACGCCTGGCTATTCTTTTTGTTGCAGTTTGGCCGGGGCAAATTTGAACCTGCCACCTTGGGTATATGCAGCCGGCGCCCTACTCACTGAGCCACAGGCGCCACCCTTGTCACTGTTATTAATTTGTTTTCAGAAACTTACTTTCCTGCCTTCTCTGGTTTTAATCCAGCATTTTATTTCTTTTCTTAGCTGATCATCATACTTTTACAATACTGTTTTTTGTTGCCCTAGAGATTACAATATGAATTTTTAAGTAACTCAACTTCACCTTTAAATAATATTAGTCCACGTCACATGTAGTGTAAATACCTTGTGGTAGGGGATTTCTGATTCGTCCCCCCAAACTCTTATGACATCACTGTCCTTCTTCCAGAAGCTATAATCACCCAATGCATCGTTACACTTTCTAATTTGAACAAGTAGTTATATTTTATCAATTAGGCATATGAAAAATAAGCAATTTCATTTCCTTTATTTCTTTGTTTAACATTGTTCTTCCTTTTTATGTAGACGAAAGTACTGGCTTCTATCATTTCCATTCAGCTTGAAGACACCCTTCCTTCAAGACAGATCTGTAGGGAACAAATCCCCTCAGTTTTTTTTTTTTTTTCTCTAGGGCAAAATACATAGGTATTCAGAATTTTCCAGATCTTAGAAAGGTAACACATGGCATATATTATATATTCTGAATCACGCCCAGTGGGTCTGAGGCAATACTCCATAATCAAGCACATTTATATTTTATTTTATTTTATTTTAATTTTTTTTATTGTTAAATCATAGCTGTGTACATCAGTGCAATTGCCTGTACCCATTCTAAGATGTGCCAGAGCCCATTACCCTCCCTCCACCAAAACCTCCCCCCTCCTTTCCCCTCCCTTGGCCCTTTCCCTTGTCTTGTGCTATAATTGGGTTATACCCTTCATGTGAAAGCTATAATTTAGCTTCATAGTAGGGCTGAGTACATTGGATACTTTTTCTTCCATTCCTGAGATACTTTGCTAAGAATATGTTCCAGTTCCATTCATGTAAACATGAAAGAGGTAAAGTCTCCATCTTTCTTTAAGTCTGCATAGTTTTCCATGGTATACATGTACCACAATTTGCTAGTCTGTTTGTGGGTCGATGGGCACTTGGGCTTCTTCCATGACTTAGCAATTATGAATTGGGCTGCAATAAACATTCTGGTACAGATGTCTTTGTTATATTGTGACTTTTGGTCTTCTGGGTATAAACCAAGTAAAGGAATTATAGGATCGAATGGCAGGTTTATTTTTAGGTCTCTAAGTATTCTCCAAATATCCTTCCAGAAAGAACGTATTAGCGTGCACTCCCACCACCAGTGTAGAAGGGTGCCCTTTCCTCCACCTCCACGCCAACATTTCTGGTTTTGGGATTTTGTTGTGTGGGCTACTCTTTTGATTTGCATTTCTCTGGTGATTAAGGATGATGAGCTTTTTTTCATGTGTATGTAGATTGTGCATCTGTCTTCCTTAGAGAAGTTTCTCTTTAAGTCCCTTGCCCACCCTGAGATGGGGTCACTTGTTCTTTTCTTGCTAATACGTTTGAGTTCTCCGTGGATTCTGGTTATTAGACCTTTATCAGAGGTGTAACCTGTAAATATTTTCTCCCATTCTGAGGGCTGTCTGCTTGCTTTACTCACTATGTTCTTGGCTGTGCAGAAGCTTTTAGTTTGATCAGATCCCAGTAGTGTATTTTTGATACTGCTTCAATTGCCTGGGGAGTCCTCCTCATAAAATATTCACCCAGGCCAATTCCTTCAAGAGTGAGAAAACTCAAATATTTTCTTAAAGATTTGCTTTATAAAGGTTTATTAGAAATTTCTTATAGTAAAGATGGGACCCCTGTATTCTGAAAAGAGGGTAGCTAGTTAACACTTTGTGGTCTGTTTTTGTTTTTAAACAAAATTACCCTTGTCTGTAATGACATGACAGTGTGTCTAAAGACATTTGTGTAGCTTTTAACTTACAGATAACCACTCTTCTCACCAGTGTTGTGGGGGGGACAGCTGAGTGAGCAGAGACGGAATCAATGGGCACCCCTGCTGTCCAGCCCTGCTGTCCAGAAGTACAGATTCTCTACCACAGAGCTAGAAAGCCCTCTGAGCCACACAGGGCTAAATACTTTTCTATCAAGTATTGTCTCTTGGTCTATCTACAAAGTCCTTGACACTGTTCCCATGTACAGATTCTTCACATTTCCACCAAGGTTCTTGATCAGCTTTGAACAAATGTCTACTTACTTTTACAAGTCTTGTACAAAGCAAAGTTTGCATGCTGCTGTCACTGTTAATTTCTTAAAAACAAAGGATGCATCTATTATTCACTAAGCTAATCACAAAACTACCTTTTAATAGTAACAGAACAGTAGATAGTGTGGTTATTTTACTACACAAAGGCATTAACATACATACAGCCCCTCTACTATCCATTGGTGGCCTTCTAAACATGTTTCAAGAACTGCATTATTTCCCCTTATCCAAAAGTCATCTTAAAATCTGCCTAATGCCCCTTCATTGGTCCCTGAAAGAAAGTACCGGTATCTTTTAATGACAAGGGTTTGTCTCCATTCTCGAGCAAGCAAATGGCTGCTGCGTCAGCACTCTCAGTCATTACAGCATCAAATTCTTCATAATATCTGATTTTCGTCAACAATTTGCTGAGGGTTTCAGCTCAGAGCACTGCACTACATGCGTGAATCTCCACATTAAAGGTTCTCTGGCTAAACTAAAAGTCAGTCTTGCGTACAGTGGTGATGATCCCAGATTAAAGATTCCCTAACACCCCAACAGAATTACTGTGGTTTATTGTGTCTATTGTTTGTGGATAAGTGAAGTCACCCAAACATGTCAGCTAGAATGTTAACGGCTTAAAAGGCAGCATCTACCCCGCACCGAAAGCACCAAAACGATTCTTGTTTTTTCCATTCACTAATATTAACTCAAAGGCAATTGAAGTTAAACAGCTACTCCCGACCCAAATGCATGTTTCAAATTAGAAATTACGGATAAACTTAGGATGGTATGTTTCCCCATATTAGCTCAAACTGCTGGGCCACATTTCAGCATAGCTTTTAATTAAATTGACCGTATGTTAATGGGCATGAGGTGTTCTGTATTACTAAGTACAAAACTTTGCATAATATTTTATGAAGTGGTTTCCGCCACAAGATTTTGTTTGTTTGTAAGATAAGTAAAGAAACCTACCTTACAGTGTTTGGAAAATAAAAGGTTAACTAATTCCTTTACATGCTGACTGCTTTTATCTGGGAACTTTATTATGTTAATGAACACAGGAAGGTAGCACTGCACTGAGGGACACTAAGACTTTACTAATCGTGGACACTGAGAGCTCCTAAAGATGCATTTTCAGTCTACACCATCTAGCTCATAATGTCTTCTTACAGTCTCAAAGGTGATGTGGGATATTTTAAAAAATATTCTACACGAACAATATCAACTACAGGTTTAACAGAAACAGAGGTGAAACTAGACCCCAATGCTAAGGGAACAAATTGGTGAATTGAATACCCCTGATGGTTGCTGGAAAATCCTTTCCTTACAGGATAATAAAAAGGATCCCACCCCATGTCACTGATAAGGGGGAAAGCAGGGGGCAATAATGGGTAAAGTTAAGCACTAGCTTTTGAATTAATTGATGACCCACAATTGTTAGCGCCCAGCTCTACACTAGCTGCCCACCACACAGCAAAGGCAGAGTTAGTGAGCTGCTGTCACCACGGTAAGACGGTCGTTACGCTGCAGAAGCAACCAGATGCTGGCAGGCCACACCACGAAACTACTCTGTTACCCTGGAGGGGTCTGTGGGTGAAGGAAGGCCCTCGGCAGCATCCTCCTTGATAACTTCCTAACAACACAAAATGGAGAGTGTGGGTGCACAGGCGGAGGAGGGATGAGCCAAACCACGAAGACACATGAACATGATGTCAGAATAACAGCACACACTGAAACACTGATGCGACTACACTCTCCCTGGACAATTTAAATACTAGTATAAGTTCTCTGACTGTTTGCCTTTCAACATATAAAAATACATTAAGAGGAAGTTTCTTTTGCAAATTGTTAAACAGGAACACCTAATATTTAGGGCACAGATATCTTTTGTTTTGGATTAGATTAATCTAATGTTTAGATTAATCTAAGCACTCTAATTAATTAATCTAATGTTTAATTAGATTCAATAATACAGTTGAAGAATTTCCCTTATCCTGCTTAATTTCTGCCATTAAATTGAAATGCTCTTCTTGCAACACATCCTTTATTTTTTATACCATACTGTTGACATTATATATATAGATACTATATATCTATATATAGTATATATAGTCCTTTAAAAAGATATTAGAAAT
Organism: Loris lydekkerianus; assembly: GCA_963574355.1. Taxonomy (NCBI): domain Eukaryota; kingdom Metazoa; phylum Chordata; class Mammalia; order Primates; family Lorisidae; genus Loris; species Loris lydekkerianus. The sequence continues at coordinate 23,633 of CAUYPK010010195.1, forward strand.
TAGTGGATATAAAGGTTTAGTTTTAAAAGTTCTGGTAGCAAACGTAATTATACCACAAGCCAGACATCTCTGGTTGTAAACAAGTCAACATTTACCCACTGACACTGCTAGCTGTATTCCTTCCACAGATGCTTGCCAGAAATGACAATAAAATATATTTTATGTTAGTAATAGCTTATGTTTCTTAAAACTATTTATAAAATAACTTGCATTCTTTTAGGAAATAACCAAACTTCTAATGCTATCTATGTGTATTATTAGATCAATAGTTCCGTTACTCTGTTACATACTTACTAGGCCATTGCTCTGATCTCTGGGCAAATTCGTTTTTACTGGTGGACGTGAGATGAGACGGTGGGAACCGCCAGGGCAGTACCTTGGCGTATAAAGGTAGGGGGCAAAGAATGGCTATGGAAAAACACGTAACAAAAAAAAAGGGGGGTAAACAATTACAGAAATCAAAGTGTAATGAGATTTAGCAAATGAAACTAACCAATAATACACAACTCCAAAATCTGTAATGCAAGTGACAAAAAAAAAGAAAAAAAACTTACTCATATTCTACGTATTCTATAAGATGGCAAACCCAAACTTAAAACATATTATTTACATTCTATATTGTTCATTTAATATAACTTCTTTAAAAAAAAAAAAAACCTAAAATTTTTCACCTTATAAGAATTCTCTTTACATTTAATATATTTATAAGCTTATCACGTGTTAGGTTCTAAGTGATTTATGAATATTAACTCACAATCTCTTTTAATTAAAAAAGCAGACTAGAATCGTAGTATACTATCAAGATTACTTACAAAAAGTATTAGCTTAAATAAGACCAAAAAAGAAGAAAAAAAAAAAAAAAGAAAATGTCTGGATTATATGAGAACACCGCAGCATATATTCCAAGAATAGTGTCACTCCAAGTTCCTGGAGTTTACCTCTATTCTACACCCTAGAGTTTATACCCTAAATAAGTGGATTTTTCAAAAACAAGTACAGACTCCACCTATAGGAGATTTATAACTATAGGATGCATTGTAACCAACTTCATACACAGCCTACCACACAGTTAAATTTCACAAGAATGGAATTTATTGTAAAATGCCCTTGCTTCACCTTTGTCTCCTTGTCTGAATAGAAAAATAGAATATACTCCTAGGCCTCTGTGAGTACCTAATTACTAGGGCCAACGTTTTTCAAAAACTGAAAATTTAACTTAAATTCTAGAATTCCTTTATTACCACATTTATTCTAAATTTCTTTCTTCATAGCTCACATCAAATTTATTTGGGCAGATAGTTGGCTTCTATGCCCCTAAGTTCTCAAATTAGACTAAAGAAGGAGACAAAAAAGTAAGAAGCTGCAATGGATCTTAGAGTAGAGTTCTAGAAAGGATAATACCATGGCTCCTGCATGCCCCGTTTTCCTATATGAAATACTAGTGACTAGGACCATTAAAGTGAGAATAGATAGCTTGGTCTTACCACAACTAACAGGGTCTAAATACCATCAATAATTAATTGTGGCTTCTTTTTTTTTATCTACAAACTATCTTATTTTTGTTACGTAGGTAATTATAGATGACTAAAAATAACTTGAAATAAAACTCTGAAAATGGGATACAGTGCTGTCATTTGAGTCCTAAGCAGCATTTTCCTTTATCTCACATTTAAGAGATAAAATGTCTTAAGTACAGGTTTACTGAACTACTGCAGGAATTTAAGTTTCCCACCTTTTAGACATTGGTTTATAAACAGAGAAACCGATTCCTTTGAAGCACAGAATAATCACTGCTGACCCTGTGTTCATTTTCTAATCAAGAAAATAAATTTAAGCAAAAAGCATCTATAATATTTAGATTGTCTTGAGGGCTAGAACTTTAAAATTCAACATTCTTTTCATTTAAAAAAAAAACATATTTTACATTCACCCTTTACATTTTCCCTATTTTAAAACTAAAGTACGGTTTCAAAACAATAATGGAATCCACAAGTAGAAAACATCTGTGACTTCCCTGGAACAAATCCTTAAGAGTAAAGCTGCCTCCCGCTCCTTACCCTATTGTAGAAGGGATGCTGAGGGCCTGTCATGCCACTGTAATAGCTGCTGTGAGGCTGTGGCGACATCACCCCAGCTGCAAAGGGCCCGTTGAAGGACGCGGAGGACGAACACACAGATGTGGGCTGGCTGTACCCGGACGGTGCCCTGGGAGGAGCCTCGTGCAGTGGGAGTGGGGGGTAGGCAAGTCCTCCTCCTATGCTCATCTGCTCTCTTGCAGCACGAACATCTGAGAGATTCCATCAGACCCAGGGAGCAAAAGAAAATAGGACATTAGGGACCTGTCCAATTATCACATCCTTCTTTGGTTACTAGACAGACACATGACTTTATCACTCTTGCCAAGGATTCTTCTTTTTTTTTTTTTTTTTGCAGTTTTTGGCCAGGGTGAACCTGCCACCTCTGGTATATGGGGCCAGCGCCCTACCCTTTGAGCCATAGGCGCTGCCTGGGTTGTCTGACTTTTATTCGTTTATTCTTTTCACCAGGGCCTAGGCCAGCACCTAGCACAAAGTGGGTGGCAGGCACTGGCTAATGGGTGCTGTCTCTGTGCACAAGCAAGCTAAGGCCAAGAGGAAGCAAAGGCTCTGCCTGGAAGTCAGACCCCCAGATCACAAATGACCTGGAGACCCCAGGTCCTCCTCTCCCTACTCTCCATCCTATAATGGGTTTCCCACACTCGTGGTCTCCGGCAGTCCCTTCTTGAGAAAGGCTGCACCCAGCCCCACCCCAGATCCCTGGTGGGCCTGCTCCACCGGGTGCCTCCAAAATGACATCCAGCCTCCAGCTCATGTGGCAACTTTGAAATTAGCTCACAGCAGAGCAGTCCCTTTGGCCACCCAGCCTGTTTTCTGGTCCCTCAGGCCAGAAAGCCTGAAGTCATCTCAGCTCCTCAGTCTTTGAGGCAGCACTGGGAAGAGCAGCCGGTGTCTTGGTGATTCCACATCTGGGTTGCAGTCTCATGGCTCTGCCTCAGCCCTCGGCCTCACCCCGGGCCGTCTCCATAGCCCCACCCTCCAGAACACCTGTCCTCTCTGCCCAATGCCCTGCTTTCATCTGACTCTCCCCCACTCCCAGAGTCCCAGGTTTCATTTCCTTGGTGTGGCACTCAGAGCCTTTCCTAATGTGGTGCTGTCCCTGCCACCAACTTCTTGCCTTGGTGATTCACCCTCTCTGGCCCACCCTCTGTGTTCCTTATGTCCTTCCCTGCCCTGGAGGGCTTCACTCAGGTCACACTGAGTGGTGACGCTGCACATGGACCCTAGAATGAGGCTGCCTAGTTCAAACCCCTTGGGCAAAAACCTCGCCTTGCTTACTTGTGCCACCTGCAACATGGGCACATAATAGAACTTACTTCACAGTATTGGTGTGTTCAATAAATGCAACAGGTTTTGAAAACGACTCACACAGCACCTGGAACATGGCTGGGGGTCAACACATGCCCATCCCTCCTTCTCAGAGACACTGTCCCTTGAGTATAAAATGATAGGCATCCAAGATCAGCAAGTTAACACTGGTGCAGACTTACAGCTCCCCTCTCCTTCCTGGACACGGACAGAATATGGACAGATAACAACAGATAGCCATGCCAACAAAAATAAAGAGCCAGTTTCAAGAAGGCAACACAGAAACTTGGTGCACTATTGCAGTTTTGTTTTGGTTCAGGATCCGGCAAGAGCCGGCGGTTGTGACAGCAGAGTCATCCCTCTGATCTGCCTAATAAGGGGAGTGATGTCACAGAGGGTGAATCGGAGGAGAAAGTCCAGGATGGAAACAGCTCCAGGCTCAGTCAATGCAGAGATGCCCAACAAAGGCATCACCCTCGCCCTGCTGCCCAGGTAGCTGGAAGTCATGCCCCCCAATCAGGGAAGTGTTTTGGTTGAAATATGGACACAATATTTGATCTAAAAGGGCTTGTGTGGCTTCTGACAAAACAACCCCCTAAGCTGGCAAACCAGGTTCCCGAGGGAAGTGCTCCACTCCCGTCTGGGTGAAGCCCTCACTGTGTCTGCACTTCACAGCAAGAATGAAAACCATTCCCTCTCAGCTCTGCTGCCCTTCAAGCCGCTGCCCTCTGTCCTTCTTCAAATTCTGTCTCCTGAAAAGAGGACTGTCTGGACTCAGGGTCACACACTGGCCCTCCCCATTCTCCACTCAGGTCCCTGCCACCAGGTTTCCATCGCCACTGCCCAGGGGCCCGCCTTGTGCATAATTGAGTCTTTCACCGCCTCTTACCCCATGACCCTACTGAAGTTAAGTGCCACCTCCCAGCACCTACAGGCCCATCACAAATGCTATCAGGAATCAAGCACAACCCCATGCCCACAATTCATCACATCACAGCAAGCCAGTGATGTGATGAGGCAGGAGTTATCTGCCACCATCCACGTCCCTGGTGCTGGCAGCCCCACCCCGCCTCTAGCTTTGTGTACCTCTAAGCCTTCTGGCCAGCCCTTGGTCCCCACTCTGTCTTTGTGGCTCTTGCATCTGGTCTGCCTGTCTTGATCTGGCCTTTGCTTAGCAGCCCATTCATGGCTAACTGGTCTCCATACTAGCTCTGCTTCGTTTCCACCACTTACCTCCTGAAGGCTTCTCCTGGGCCTGGCACTTGCCTGCCCAGGGCCCCAGGCCATGTGCTCTGTCTGGAGCACTAATGGATGCCCAAATCTCTATCCAAATGGGGACTGCTTGCAGAACCCTAGATGCTTCTGTACAGCTATCCCCACCTGTGTGGCCTGCAGCAACCTCAGGTGCCATAGGCCCCAAACCGAGCTGAGTATCTCTCCCTCTTGCTCCACCCTGGGCCAGCCCTCCTTGCTCCTTCCACCCACCTCCCACAGCCAGTTAGTGGCAGTCATCCCCTCTTTCCCTGGCCCACTTGCCTCAAGTCTGTCCCCACCCATCTACCTCCTGCCATGACCTGGGTGATTGTCAGTAGCCCCCAAATCTGCAGAACAAAAACCACTCCCTCCCTGGGGCAGGGAGCACAGTGTGATGGGGAGTGTTGGGTGTCAGCTGAGGCTGGTGCCTGGCCCTCAGGGGGCAGGGAGGTGAGAGGGCACTGAATATCAAGACAGTTTCTTGAGTTTTCAGGTGAAAATGCAGGGTGTGGGGCAACTATAAGATACATGGGGGAGATCCCCTCATAGCCGGTTCTCTGAACTGATGACAGGCAAAGTACAAAGTTGTAAAATCAGGTGACTGCTCTGAACTCTTTGTGAGCCTCTCAAACTGGAGATGCTCAGGCCCTTTGTCTGTTCCCAAGTGGCTTGGGCAGGATTTGATGCAAAGGGGTAGGGAAGGGCCCATGCTACCCTCCCTGGGACACATCCATGTCCCTCTGGGCTGGGATCCCATGGCAACAACAGATATTTTTGTTGTATGATAGGTGCGGGTAGTTTTATCTCTATTTTCCTCATTTTTTTCTTCTTGAGACAAGATCTTGCTCTGTTGCCCTGGCTAGAGTGCAGTGGTGTCCTCGTAGCTTACTGCAACCTTAAACTCCTGGGTTCAAATGATCCTCCTGCCTCAGTATCCCAAGAAGCTGTGACTACAGGTTGGCTTTGCATCCCCGTGACCAGCTAATGTTTTCTATTTTTTTTGTAGAGACAGGGTTTCATGCTTGCTCAGGCTGTTCTTAAACTCCTGGCCTCAAGCAATCCTCCCCTTTCAACTTCCCAGAGTACTAGGATTATAGGCATGAGCCACCAACACCAGCCTCATTTTGGTTTGTTATAAAGGATTTTAATTTTAACACTCTTGGTCTCTTCTGATTCTTGTTAGAAACAGAGAGCGTGTACTTGTTGAAATGAACCTTACAAGGCCCCCTGCCTATGTGAGTGAAACTGTTCTGGAGAACATAGGTAAGCTTCTGGAATGCCTCTTACCTGCGATGTCGCAGAGTTCTGCATCGGAAGCATTGGCCAAGGCCTCCTCCAGCTCTGGCTCCAGTGTCACACTTTCCAGCACGGGATCCATTGGCTTCTGCTTGGGGACCCAGACCTTTCCTGCAAACACATAGGGCACTGTCATGGAGGGGCTGTGCGGCCCTGGGTGGACCACCATAGAGCCCTCTGGATCTCTCCACACCGAGAGTCCCTTGAGGCTTCCCCCTATGGGGACCAACTTCTCCAAAGAGCAGGAATCAGGGACCTCCACAACAGCACCCTTCACACTTGAAAGGAATGGTTTTATAACTTGGTCAAAGCAGACTACTCTTTATTGAAAGCATTGGTCATGACTAAACAATCTATAAATAGGAAAAAAAAAAGAAACAAAAGAAAAAAATATAAAAATGTAATAAAATATAATACCTTAACTATTTTGATATGAACGAAAAAATATGTAAACATTCTAAACAAAACAAATAAAATACCCTCCAATTATTAAAAAATAAAAAGGGAATAAAAATGCATCCTTGCCTCATGGGTCATTATATTTTTAAAGCGTCAGACATCACTGAATGAGGGAGTGAAGAGCCATGCAGGAGGTTGGTCACAGCTGTGTCTCCCAATGCGGGCTGGGGAAGAGGTCCCAGCAGTTACTATAAAGGATGATGGAGATTGCTACTTACTTACGAAGGAGAATGCCTAAGGTAAATGTTGTGTGAAAATGCAAGTTTTCAAAATAGGATGGACAATTTAATTCCACTTATAAAAAATTATATATATATACATACATACACACACATATATTTGCTTATTTATGTGACAGAAATTTATCAAGCGCTTCCTACATGCCAGGAACCCTCCTAGGGGCTGGGAGAGAACAGTGTTAGGAGCCGGCAAGAGCTGCCAATTCAATGAAAGGAGACAGATGATAAACACAGAAAGGAATCAGATTCTATGAAGCACAAGGGAGGGAGACACAGCAGGGCCAGGGCCTAGGAGATCAGGCTGGGGTGAGTCAGGCACTGCTCTTTTGGGGAGAGTGGTCAGGAAGACCTCATCGAGATGATGGCTATGACCCGGAATAGGACAGAAACGAGGAAATGAGCCTCCAAGATCAGGAACAAGATAAGGATGCCCACTTTTACTACTGCTGTTCAACATTGTACTGGAAGTTCTGGTTAGAGTAAACAGAGGAGAAAAAGAATAAGTGAAATCTAAACTAAAAAATAAGAAGTAAAATCATTTCTGTTCACAGATGACATGATCTCATATGTAGAAAACACAAAATTTCCACACACACGCGCGCGCCATTAGAACTAATCAACAAATTTGGGAACATTTGCAGGATGTCAGATCAATGTATGAAAATAAGTGGTGTTTCTGTACTCTAGCAATGAACAATCTGAAAAAAAGTAAGGAAACAATTTAACTTACAATAACATCCACAAGAATAAATACTTGGGAAATGAACTTAAGTAAAGAAGCAAAAGACTTGTATTTTGAAAACTATAAAACATGACTGAAAGAAAATTTAAGAAGACTTGAATAATTGGAAAAATATTCTGAGTTCATGGATTGGAATCCTTAATATTACTAAGATGGTAATGCTATCTAAAACAATCTACAAATTCAATGTAATCCCTATAAAAAGAAAAAAATACAATGGCCTTTTTCACAGAAATGGAAATCCAGTCCTCAAATTCATATGGAATTGCAAAGAACCCAAACCGGCCAAACAATCTTGAAAAAGAACAAAATTTGAGGCCTCATACTTATTGCTTTTAAAACTTACTAAAAAGCTAATTGATGTGGGACTGGCATAAGAATAGACATATAGACAATGGAATAGAATTTTGAGTCCAGAAATAAACCCAGACATGTATGGCAAACGGATTTTCAAAAAAATGCAAAATCCATTCAATGGGGAAAGAATTATCTCTTCAACAAGTGGTGCTGGGACACCAGTACATATCCAGACATGAAAGAATGAAGTTGGATCCCTATCTCACACCAGATACAAAAAACAAATTCAAAAAGGAGCAATGACTTAAATATAAGAGCTAAAATTTAAAAAATTCTTAGAAGAAAACGCAGGCACGAGTTTTCATAACATAAGAATTGGTAATGAAATCTTAAATATGACAACAAAAGCACAAGCAACAAAAGAAAAAATAGATCAGTTGGACTTCATCAAGATTTAAAAGTTTTGCGCCTCAAAGAACACTACTGAGAAAGTGAAATGACAACGTACAGAATGGGAGAAAATATTTCACAAATCATAAGTCTTACAAAGACCTAGTATCTAGAATATGGAAAAGAACTTTTACAACTCAAAAATAAACAGACAAATAACCCAAATAAAAAACAGGTAGAGGACTTGAGTAGACATTTCAGCAAAGAGGATATACGTAAGGCCAACAAGCATACGAAAAGTTGTTAACATCACTGGTCGTTAAAGATGTGAATCAAAACCACCATGAGATACCACTTCACAGCCATTATAGAATGGCTATAATAAAAAAAACTAAAATGGAAAAAAAGTGTTGGCAAAGGTGTGGAAAACTGGAGCCCTTATACATTGCTGCTGGGAACACAAAGTGGTATAGTTGTGGAAAAGAAGTCTGGCAGCTCCTCAAAAAAATAAAACATAGAATTACCACATGTTTCATCAATTCCACTCCACGGTATATCCCCCAAAGAACTGAAAACAGATATTCAAACAAATACTTGTATAGGAATGTTCAAAGCAGCACTAATCACAATAACCCCAAAAAGGTGGAAATAAGTGAAATGTCCCTGGATGAATGGCTAAACAAATGGCAGAGTATTATTCAGTCATAACAGGAAGAACTGATACATGCTACAACCTGGATGCATCTGGAAAACACTATGCTGAGCAAAAGAAGCCAGATGCAAAGTCACATATTATACGACTGCATTTATAGGAAATATCCAAAATATGTAAGTCTATAGAAACATTGGTGGTCACCAACCATTGGGGAAAAGGGAGTGGGGAGCACTCCCTGCCTAATGGGTACAGGGTTTTATTTTGGAGTGACAAAAGTATTTTAAATCTGATAGAGGTGATAGTTGCCAACATTGTGGATTATTCATTTTAAAATGGTTAATTTTATGTTATATGACTTTTACCTTAATTAAAACACACACACACACAAAACCCAGCTTACTTTTAGCTGTTGATGGAGAATTGCCTGTAGGTGGTGAGGATGGAAGAAGGGATGTGCTTAGGGGACCAGTGTGAGGGGCAATCATTTAGTCATCACATTCAAACATTCTAACTAGTAAAACAGGTGCTTGGACCAAGGTTGTAAGATGGAGGTGGGGAAGGAGCAGGAAGTACATCGAGGAATATCCAGAAAAGTCTTCACTAAAATGGAATTTGTGCTTATTTTCTGTGGAGAGAATTACTTTCTTTTATTGTTTAAATTGTTTACAGTAGGGAGAGATTACCTCTTTCAGCAAAACACATCATTTGGGGAACAATGTATGTGTATCATAACTTCCACATTAATATCAGATTCCAGGGGTCTGAATAGGAGAAAACAAACACACAAGAAAAACAGAATGCCAAAAAAGGAAATCAAGTATGAAAAGGACTGGTGCAATAAACTAAGATGACCCTTCAATAAATATTTAAGACCCATGGTTTAGTATGCCCCTAAAACTGGTACAGTGAGTATGGTGACTCTAAGACACTCTAAGAGGGACCTGGACTTCCCTTCATCTTGCTAGTTGGAATGTGAATGTGATGACTGGAGCTTCAGCAGCCATGCAGACCATGAGAACACGGACATGTTGCAGGGACAGCAGAATGAAAAGCTAGAAAGCATCTTGATCCCTGATGCCAAAGAGTATGCCTTATCAGCCCTGGAATGACTAAGAACATACAACTTCTTGACTAAGTCTTTATTATTTTTATATTCTCCCCAGCACATACAATCAAATTGAATACTAATAAAAATATTCTACATGAAGCTTTATTCTGATGTTCTCCACTTGAATGAGAACATATCCCACTCTAAATTCCTTAGGACTTTGCACCAGTTTATGGTTCTTCCTAGGTCCTATTGGGTCTTGTGGTATGAGGTGCTATTTCCCAGGGCTCAGCAGGAGCTGGGCTGAATGGCCCGGAGGCCGCCAGTCAGAGCTGGAGGGTCTCCTGCCCCACCATTTCTGAGACTTCCACTTAGTCAATCCATAAGAACTCTAATGACCATCGTTTAAATGTCAATAATGATGAACCTTTTTAGGCATGGTGCTATATGGAAATAGAATGAATTCTAACTACTCTATGGCTTTTCATGAGGGCAGGAGGCTGGAGAGCTTTTCCTGGCTCTGGGCAGGCCAGCTATCTGTGATGGGGAAGGCAGGTTTGGTCTGTGCACTGCCCAAATTCCTGTCCCCATCCCACACGTCATCCTCTAGGTCCTCTCCCGGGATGGGTGTGGGTACCTAAGGAAGTGGATGCCAGCAATGACCATCCACCCAGGTCTGCTGCCCCCCCCATCCTCCACCCATATCCCCATCACCTCTCCTGCCACCTGCTCCAGGATGCCTCCAGATCACACAATCCTTTCAAAGTTCTAAAGTTCTGTAATCCAGCCACCCATTGGGCCTTCCCAACCTTCCACCAGCTTTTGGTGAAACCTGGACTGAACTCCAATTTCACGATTTGAACTGACTCGAAGTCCTCCCCACGACTCTACTCCTATGTTCCTTCTCATTTTATTATTTATTAAGCAGCTACTCCGTACATGGCGCTGTGCTAATGCAACAGGGGTACAGAGATGCCAACCACAGACATGGACCCTTGGTTCATCCTGCTTACATTTTTTGGAGTGGGGAGAATAGAAGAGATTGAAGAGAAATAATGAATTAGAATTAATGCCTTCATTTAACAAATATTTATGAGGTGCCTTCCATATGCTAGGGATTTCTGAGGTGCCAGGGATACGTGTATAAGGAAGGTCCTTGTATGCTAAGGAAGTAGCCCACAAGGTTCATTAAACATTCACCTAATTTAAACTCGTTCATTCATTCAGCAATTCCCTACAGAAACCCCACCGTACTCCAGCCCTGTGCTGGCTGGGTCCTATAAGTGGCAGATGAGCAAAAATGGCTCAAGTCATTGTGCTCGGGGAGCTCACAGGCTAGGGAAAGGGACAGATGGTAAACAAGGGATACTGACAAGATGTGAATTGCTGTGAAGGACACACACAAGCTCCTGAGATGGAAAATATCCAAGGGGAGAGCTAAACCAAGTAAACAGCGACAACTTCCCTGAAAGGAAAGACGGTACAGTTGAGACCTAAAGGATAATAATACCTAACACTTACATTGCATTTACTGCATGCCAGATGCTGTTCTAAGTATTTATAGGTATCTTAATTCACTTAATCCTCCTAACAAGCTCATGATGCTGGTAATATTACTTTCATCACTCCCATTTTATGAACAAGGAAATGGAAGCACAGCAGGGTAAAACATTTCCTTACACACAATCAGTAAGTGGTAGTTCCAGGGCAGCAAGAAAAGCAGATCCAGCTCCAGGCTGTTTCTACTCATTATACCTTTTACAGGGCAGGAAGAGCCTGCCAGGAAGCCAGCATGGAGCGGGGAAACAGGACCAGCATTCCAGGCATGGGGAGTATGTGCAAAGGTCCTGAGGTAGAAAGGAGCTTGGATAGTTTGGAAACAGAAGGAGGTCTGTGGTGCAGCAGGGCAATAAGCAAAGGTGAGGGGGCACAGATGAAGGCAGAAGGCTTTGGAGGGCAACCAGGGAGATCTGCAAGCGTGGATGATCAGGGAAGGCCTCTCTGTTCTCCAGGGCCTTCTGGATGGCTTGCCTTAGACTGGAGCAGAGGCCGGGGAGAAGGGCCTCTCCCTGCAGCCAGAGAGAACTTTGGGGAAAGAGCAGAGATAGTTAGGCTATCTCTTATTCCTGATTTGCACAGGTCAGTCTTTGTTTAGGCCTCATGTCCTGATATCATTATTAATAGTTCTCTCTTTCATTCTCAAAAGTTTCTAGATTTATATAAAAAATAGTCAGAACAGTCTAGTTAAAGGGGATTTAAAGAAAAGTTTTGCTGGTCTGGGTGGGTCTAACTCTTTCCTCAATCTACCCCAAAATTTCACTAAATCTACACCATGCATCAATGCTTTTGGAGTTGAGTTAGTTTTTCGGCTAGGTCAGAATGAGGACAAGGAGGCCCAGTCCTAACTGGCCCAACACAGGGCATGGCATACACTGGCACTCAGTGATGTGTGAGGAACGGCATAGTCATTAGAGCAACGCTGTTCAGTACCTCGTTTCTCCCCAGTGTAGGGGACCAGATCTTCTCGGTCCTTAAACTCCTTTGCTTGCTTTTCCAAGTGATCCAAGAGCTCCTCTCTTTTAAAGGGGCCTGTGGGCGCCTTGGTGGTCTGATCCTTCTGCCTCAGGCCTGCAGGCAGCAGTGCATTCTACAGGGGAGGTTGTGGGGGGCAAGAGAGAGAGAGAGAGTGGTCAGCTGCAGAAGACTTGCATTGCTCCAGAAACTCATCACTGGACAGCAGGAATCTTAGAACTTATAGAATCCATCCTAGTCCCTCCTTTTACATGTAAGGGATCTGAAACCCCAGGAGGGAACATGCCCGAGGACACACAGTAGACAAAGGGCAGAGAGAAGCTAGGACTCAGGTTTCTCCAGCATGTCCTTGCCTTTAACGTTTCTCAAGGCCAGTGAGTGAGGGGTCAGGGCAGCTGACTCATTACTGAGCACAGAGGCTGCTCAGAGAGCACCTGTTAAGTGATGAATGATTAAGCTGGTGTTTGGATGCATGAAGATGTTTACAGCAGTTGAGTTATCAAGTAGTTGGACAAAGCAGCAGCCAAAAGGGGTTTGAGTTAGGGTTCTGGATGCAGAACAGGCAGGAAGAGGCGGAACCAAAACGTAAGCTGGAGAAAGGCCTTCAGAGGGGTGCGGTGGGCGGGGCTCTATGGGACTGCGAGGTGGGCGGGGCTCAGCAGAACCATGAGGTGGGCGGGGCTCAGCAGAAGCGGGAGGTGGGCTAGGCATGCGCTCAAGCTGCCAGCCCTACCAGCCCAATCACCGCCTTCTTGCCTCCTGATGGATCTGTGCTCATGACACACCGATAGTTAAATGTTCTGAACGTCACCCCTGGAGATGGGTCTCTCAAGAAAGATAGCATTGACTAACTGTTGCTTTCTCTTCTTAAACACAGGCAGGCTTTTCTAGACGTGGGCTTACTACTAAAGCAGATTTCTAATTAAGTACCTAATTTGATTAGATTTGGATTTGAATCACCCTAATGGGCTTGACTTTAACTCACTTCCAGTATCTTAAGGAAACCAGGAAGTTTATAGCTGCAAGGATGTTTAGAGATCATCTAGTGCATACAACCCACTCCCCTCAAGGGAAAATTGAGGCCCAAAGAAAGCAAGAAAAGAATTGCCCTGAAAGTTTCTGGGACTGAAACTCCTTTGACAAAACCAGGGCTGGTCTTCAGATGTGGGGGAAAGGGCAGTCTCCACTTTTAATCACTGCCCCCTCTCTGCACGTTTTCTTTTGGAGCTGGGGCATGTATGGGCAGAACTTTACCAACCTCTTGACACACCCCCAAACCAGCTAAACTGGAAAGTCATTCCACCTCAAATCTTTGTACCATCAAAATTCATCTCTTTGGTCATTTGCATTCCAAATTCTTTTCTGAAAGTCCCCTCTGTGAGGGGAATGATGATCAGGCTTATGAAGATAGCTCGGTGGCTGTGAGATTGGGAGATCACGGTGCATCACTCCCCGCCCCAGCCACTGGGAAGGCTGTAGGTGAGCAAGGCCCACCCAGCACAGTGCCAGGACAATAGAGGGTGGTGGTGGTGGTGTATATGCAAATGGATTTCAGCCACAGTCAGGGAAGACATTGGGAGCTGGAGCATTTTATGATAGAACCACCAATATACAGAAAATCAAGCCTTGAAGAATTTGGGGTGAACATCAGGAATGTTAAGTGATGCCACACACATCCTAGTTTTCCTTAAACAGCAGTTCTCAGATATCATCGACCATGACAGGCAGGACAAGTGAGGCTCCCAGGTGAGCCATGCTTCCTTGAGCATGTCCCAGGTTAGATGAGACTTCCTGTGTCTAGCTGTGTGTGCCCACTCTCTCTCCCATGGCAGGGCACTTAGATGTGGCACAAGCAAATGAGAGAACACTTCACTGCCTCGCAAACATCCACGTGTGGTCATTCATATGAGTAATCCAAAGGCTATGTGACATGCCCCCAAACCTCGCAGTTGACCTACATCAGGCTTAAGGCTGATTTGAAATAACAATGATCTAACTATACAATCTTGGGCAAGTCTCCTAATCTCATTGTGCCTCAGTTTCTACGGCTATAAAATGTGAATAATAATAGTCCCTCTTTCATAGAGTTGTTGAGAAAATTAGACAGTTTTGGAAGAATGCTTATCACAATGCTGACCTAGTGAACACTCAAATATGATTAGTTATTATCTTTTCTTATTTTTTATTTTGTTCATTTTTTAAATTACTTATTATCATTCTTCTTGTTGTATAATCAGATAAAATACATTTTAATAGGAACCTGGTTGCCCAAATACATGTGTGTGCATATATTTAACAGGGAATGTATTGAATAAATATATCTTAAATTTAAAAAAACTAAAACACAAACATATAAAATGAATTAAGCACTGAAAGCAAGTGCTCATACTTTCCCAGCGATCTCCATTCCCCAAGGGACGATCTATAGATTTTCATCACCATCAGTAATTTTGATGGCAATAAGGTACTGGGCACATTCTGGTCTGAGAGAAGCTCAGTGTTGTGATGGGAGAAATACAAGAGGTCGTAACTGAGGGGAGAAGAGTTTGCAAACTCATACTTGGTAGAGGCCATTCATTTAGTTCAAGCAGGGTTTTCTCGACCTCAATACCATGCACATTTTGGGCTGGACCTGGACACTTCTTTGCTGTGGAGGCTGTTCTAAGTATTGCAGAGTCCCTGGTTGCTATCTCATAGATGCCAGTAGCACAGCCAGGTGTGACAAGCAAGTATATCTCCAGACATTGCCAAATTTTCTCTGAGGGGCAAGATTGCCCCTGATGGAAAACTATTGCCTTAAACCAAAGGCCATATAATTATAGTAGGGGAATAAATGTGTTTTTAATGTATTTCAAAAATATTACTTACATAAAAAGAACATATGGGATCATTAACTTAAAAAAATTTTTTTTTGAGACAGAGTCTCATTCTGTCACATTTTCCAAAGAAGACCTACAAATGCGTAGTGCTGTGGATCACAGCTCACAGCAACCTCAAATTCTTAGGCTCAAGTGATCCTCTTGCCTCAGTCTCTCAAGTAATAGGGACTACAGGTGCCTGTGACAATGCCCAGCTAATCTAATTTTTCAATTTTTTAGTAGAGATGGGGTCTCAGTCTTGCTCAGGCTATTCTCAAACTCCTGAGCTCAGGTGATCCACCTGCCTTGGCCTCCCAGACTGCCAGTAGATATAGTGTGATGAACATTGCCAGTACATTTGTGCCACCACACCCAGCCTATTTAAACCTTTATGGAAAGCAGTTAATTTTTTTTTTTTTGAAACAGAGTCTCACTTTGTTGCCCTCAGTACAGTACTGTGGCATCACAGCTCACAGCAACCTCAAACTCTTGGGCTTAAGCGATTCTCTTGCCTCAGCCTCCCAAGTAGCTGGAACTACAGGCGCCTGCCACAATGCCCAGCTATTTTTGTTATTGTTGCAGTTGTCATTGTTGTTTGGCAGGCCCGGGCTGGGTTCAGACCCACCAGTCCTGCTGTATGTGGCCAGAGCCCTAACTGCTGAGCTACAGGTACCGAGCCTCAAAAGCCTTTTCTAATAATTCTTAGCTTATCAATTTTTTTAAGTAAATGTTCAAAATACATGTATCTGCCTCATTAGGAATTAAAATTTATTTTCTTTCTATTATTTGGTATATTTAACAAGGTATCACATGACTTTCAATTAAAACCAAAGGCTGTTGTGTATTTTTAAACTCCTGATTATCACTTTAACTTATTTTCAAAAACAGCATGTGATCTCACATTATATCTAAAAATTAACTCAAAATGAATCAAAGATCTAAATGTAAGAGCTAAACTATAAAACCCTGGGAAGAAAACACAGGCATAAATCTTTGTGACTCTGGATTAGGTAATGGTTTCTTAGATAGGCTATCAAAACAATTAGCTACCAAAGAGAAAAATAGATAAATTGGACTTCGTCAGAGCTAAAAACATTTGTTCTACAAAGGACACAAATGAAAAGACAACCTGAAGATTGGAAGAAAATATTTATAAATCATAGATCTGATAAGAGTCTGTTATCCAGTGTATATAGATTTTTTACAACTCAATGATACAAGGCAAACAACTCAATTTAAAACTGGGCAAAAGATCTAAACAGACACTTTCCCAAAGAATACCTACAAATGGCCAAAAAGCACGTAAAGTTATACTCAACATCATTAGCCATCAGGGAACTGCAAATCAAACCTAGAAGAAGATGCCATTTCACAGCCAGGCAATAATCAAAAACACAGCTAATAACAGGTGTTGGTGAGAATGTGGATAAACTGGAACTCTTACACACTGCTGGGAGGAATGTGAGGTGATACAGCCCTTTTGGGAAACAGTCTGGCAGTTTCTCGAAAAGTTAAACATAGAGTTACCATAAGACCCAGCAATTGCACTCCTATATGGAAAAGCTTTGAAAATTTTCTTCACCAAACACCTTGTACATGAATGCTCATAATAGCATGATTCATAATAGCCCAAAGTATAAACAAGTCCAATGTTCATCAACTGATAATAGATAAACCAAAATGTGTTAGATCCCTGCAACTGAATATTACCCACAAGAAGAAATGAGTACTGCAACTTGAACAAGCCTTGAAAACATTATGCTAAGTGAAGAAACTAGATACAAAAGCTTGTATTGTATGATGCTATGTATATGAAATATCCAGAATAGAGGAATGCAAAGAGAAAGAAAGTACATTAGTGGTTGCCTAATGCTGGTGCTATGGACTGAAATGTGTCACCTCTAATTACATGTTGAAGCCCTAATCCCCAGTCTGACTGCTTTTGGAAATAGGACTTTGAGGATGTACTTAACTTTAAATGAGGTCCCGGAGGTGGAACCCTGATTCGATAGTATTTAGCGTCCTCATAAGAGGAAACACCAGAGAGCTTTCTGCATCACTGGCCCCCGTTTCCCAGCCAGCCACCGTGAGAGGACACAGTGAGAAGGTGGCCAGAAAGAGAGGCTTCACCCGAAACTGACCCTGCTGAAGCCTGCTCTGGGACTTTCCAGCCTTCAGAACTGTGAGAAAGTAAGTTTCTGTTGTTTAAGCCGCCTAGTCCGTGGTGTTTTGTTACAGCAGCCTGAACTGACTGATACAGACAGGAAGGCTGGGAGGAGAACAAAGACTGACAACTAATGGGTATCAGGTTTCTTTTCAAGGTGGTGAAAATGTACAACTCTGTGAATAAAACCCTTCAAATTGTACACTTTAAATGGATGAATTGTAAATGAAAAGCTGTTGTTTTTTAAATGGAATATATGACCTAGAATGGCCAGTGCACTAACTAAAGTAAATGGCCTGGAATGCTGAGGAGAGAAAGCGCCTCATGTGCCAAGACCAGCTGGGCTAGAGCTGCTGGATCCAAAACAGTGCCCTGTTTTACAATGTGATGTGCCTTATTACATAAGTTAGGCATGGAGGAGTAAAAAGGGTATAAAAGTGCTGCCTTAGAACTCTCATGGCTATTAAGGCCGAATGCTGACTATCAAGTGAGGGAAAGAGTCCCCACAACCATTCTGCCGTTGGCTCTGACCAGGAGAGTTTCTGGTGATCCTGTGTGTAGAAATGTACCTCTCATTCCTTTATTTCCTATTCAGTCAACAAACATCCACCAAATGAGTACTGTGTGTCCAGGCAGTATGCTAAGAGGTGGGGCTCTGACCCCACTAAAAAGCTCTTCAATTTGGAGTAACCAGAGAGATGAAAGGTGGAAGGGGGGAGTGGTGTAAAATGAGAGAAGAGCCTCAATTTCACATGGCTATTCACTAAACAAATAGTAATCAAGATCTTAATTGGGGTTAACTTTACTAAATAGCAGACAATAATCTATAACTAGCTACACATTGTAAGAATATCACATTGTAAGAATACAATTTCAGGGTGCCCATGAGAAGTTGGAATTGGTTATCCCTTAAGGAATTTAAATCTCATTCTCCTAATCTTAAAATGTGCACAGGGTATATGTGCTGGGCAAGTACTTCCTTCATAATTAGTTCAAAAAGAACCATCAATCTGACTCAGAAAAGTCACCAATTGTGCAGTGGGGAAGCAGAATTCACATGCACTTGTCACATGTACATCCTCACCCCAAAGATAGGTTGGTTATGGGTGAATTTGCTTTAGAATTCAGAGCAAATCCTCACATATTCGCTTACAGTCGGAAATGTACTCCTATGAGGAGGGCAGTGATTAATGCCTGGGGGATCTCCTTATTATAACTGGACAGAAAAGTCAGTGAGGGTTTTAAAGAGAAGGAATTTCTAGGTGCTTTCTGATCTCAGCCTAAAATTATAGCTGTTAGTTGTCTGAGAACGGTGGTGATGGAGCTTTCTTGCCTCCACACTCCCCAGCTCCAGAGAACTGTTGACATGTGGGAACGTGGACAGTGTTACTAGATCTGCTCATTTTTATGTGAAATCCTTCGCTTTTTAAAATATCAACATTTATTCCATAAATATTTACTGAGTATCCTTCCATAGCAGGCAGCACTGAGTTACAGGAAGAAAGGAGTATATACATGGGTTTTTAGAGTTTTTTAATTTTAAAAAATGTTAAGTTTAATTTGTTCTTATAAATAACCATAGGGGGAAAAGTAGGCAACTTTCCTGCATGTATAGCTTCTTACTCCTGGGTTTTTTTTTTAATGTGGCTTCCTTCTAAATGATGTAAGATTAAAACTCAGAGGTACAGCTAGACAGTTTAACTCTTAGTCTAACTTATACACCCACACTCTTGGGTCCAGTTGCCCCTAAGGACTATGGAAACTTTGGCAGAACCTCAACTGGGCTTAGGAGCCCTGACACCCTTAACACCCTTACAAACGGGTGCCAATTAGACTAAATACCACATATCTGCACAATTACCATTGCTATAGATAGCCAGGACCATGTGAGAAGCCATTCTAACTAGAACCTTGCTGGCTTATTTGGATGTGCACACACATGTGCACACACACATACACAAAGTGTATTAAAAGGAATTTCAGCTTTTGTCAGCTCAGAGCTGCAAAGCCCTAAGAGATCCTCCAGGCCATTTTTTTTTCATTTTTAGATGGGGAAACTGAGGCATAGAAAAACTACCTCAGTTTTCTAAAAAAAATTGCAAAAAAATATTTTCTGAATTTTTTTTCTACATAAAATATCCCTTAACCCAGTCCTTCATGGTGACAAAAAAACAAGAGATTTTATTACTTTTCCAAAATAAAACTTCTATGTGTAAGATCAAGGGAAAACAAAACATGCCTCCCTTGGTCTGGGTTCTGGAGTCCAAGGTTCCAGTTCTGTGACTGAACCACACACAGCCTCTTAGAAGAGGATGGACCAGTTGGTACAAACTCTTTATTGGGTATTGGGAGAAGCCAAGGAGGTGCAGGGCCTTGTGTGAGGCTGTGTGTTGGCCTGAGAGCCCAGGACTCTTGACTTCCATCCCATAGAAAAGTTTCCATCTCACCAGCTGCCTTCCTCTAGGAATAGATCCTGGAAGCCAGATGGGGTCCCGTGTGAGAGCCAGGTGTCCTCTCCAAGTGTTGGGAAGCCAGAGCTCCCCTCCTTATCAAACTGGTTTCAGTTTACATGTGGAGAAACTGAGGCTCAGAGGCATGGAGTTACTGTAAGAGAAACCAGGCAGCTTAACTTCTCAAAATCCCGTCTGACTCCCCTCCCTCCCTCCTATTTCAAACACTTTGACCTAAGCATGCCTTAGATATGTGCACCTCCTCTCTCCTTCCCACCGTATCAGGCCAAACCTTTTATAGGCTGGCTAGTCCCCCAACTGCCTTTTACAAAGTATTATATTTGACTGGAAAAAAAATTCTTATTAACTGGCTGTGAGGACTTTGATCTTCTAGTTATCTTCCGGGCCTGTTTCTCTCTATGTAAAATGAGGCTGCTAGTCCCTTCGGCTCCCATCCAGATGACAGAGCTCTGCCGCTGCATTACTGGCCAGTAGCTTCCAGAGCCTACCAGAAATCACCCAGTGGAGCATTCTTCTCACATACCTTCACCTGAGAGCTTAAGAGTGTACCAGGGGAAGGGGGGAGAGACAATTCATACCCCAGGTATAGAATCCCAATGTCACATCCAAAGGGGACAAGCAAGGGCCAAAGCTCTAAGTGCCCCACTATCTCTAGACATATCCCCCCTGCCCCAACACACACACTCTGGGCCTCTTCCCTCTCCCTCCAGAAAGAGCTAGGCCTTTGGCTTAGCCACCCCAACCTTGATTCAAGGCCGTGAAACCCAACAGCTGCCACTTCCCCTAGTCAACTTTATAGCCATCAGTGCTGATGTCCATAGGCAGCCCTGGGGCCCGAGCATGGGAATTGTTTGTGGTGGGGCCTATTGGTCATAACAGCACCCACTCTCTCTCTGGGATTCATGATACAAAGTGGGGACAAATCTTCCCTTCCTGCTGTCTCTTAATTCTCCTTTTTTTGCCTCATGCATAGAGAAAATGTTCCTTGTTTCTTTGTGTGGGGCACTGGCCATTCTGAGACAATGACCATGTGGTCTCTGCTCTAGAGAGGCTCACGGTCAGAGGAGACCCATGTCCCAGTGTGTCATCTTACTTAACCCTGAGCTTCCTGGAGGAAGTGGTCCTGAGCCGGGGACAAGGCAACCAGGGAAGAGACAGCCAGGTGAAGAGAGGAAGGGGAGGGGTGTTATAGGGAAGGAGAAGGCACAGCATGTGTGGAGCCCCGAGGAGGAGGGAGTGTGGCTTGCCAGCACCAGGAGTCTGAGGCCTCAGTGTTCTGAAATGTCTCAACCCTAGCACTCAACAGGACTGGGTGTTAAAACCACGCAGCCTGAGTTGTCCACAATCATGCCTCTTGCTGGGCCCATCAGAGTAGCCCTCCTGGCTGGTTGCCCTGCCTTAGGCCTCCCCACCACTCTCTTCTTCCCACCCAGCAGCCAGGCAGCCCTCACCTGTATTCACAGCTAATCATGTGGGCCCCCAGCACACTCAGGGGTGCTCAGCCACTTCACTGACCTACAGAATCACCACCACCTTGATCAGCAGGGGCAGAGCGCACTTCCTGACTTGACCCTGAGGTACTCCTACTACTCCACAGTCTTGAGCCTCTTCCTTTCTTCAAGGAGTTGCTGTTCCAGCCACTCCTGAGCCCCACATTCCAACGCTCACCCTGAACTCTCATTCTGCCACACCTTTGCTCGGGCTATGCCCTCCGCCTGGGATTTCATGTCCTCAGCTCCCCTGCAGTCATGCTTCAAAGCCCTCCCTCGGTCACTCTGTTCAGCCTTTGCAGTGGTGCCTGCACTGGTCTGGCCATTCTCCCCCAAATTCCTCTAAGCATCTTGCCAGTTCTTATATCATGCCCATACTGTGCTGTTTAGGAGCAAATCTATGCTGCATCTCTCTCCTCAAGGAGACCGGGTGCCTCTCACAGGCCAGCTGGGGTCCGTCTTAGTCTTTCTGCATCCCCAGCACCCAGGACTGGGTGTTAAGACCACGTGCTCTGAACTGTCCACAATCATACTCAATGATGCTGCAGCCGGAAAAGGATGGGATTACTTGGACACCCTTGAGACCCACATCACACGTGCTGTCCCAGGCTGTTTGCTGGGCCACCAGGTGCTGCCCCTAAGTGTGTTGGGGTAAGAGGGACACATTATAAAAGGTGCCAGGGTAGGGGATGCTCAGGATAGGATAAGGGTTTGCTGACGGGGTTTGGGAAATGCCAAGCTAGAGAGTGAGACCTTTGTAGCGTCTCCTTGGGGGCCCAGATTTGGTTAAATTTCTGCTAACATTTTTCACTCCATCTAAGTGCTTTTGGGAGAGCAGAACATCAGGTTATCAAACTGCAAAACTCAAAGTGACAGACTCAAATTGTCTCTGATGTCAAATCTCCCCTTCTTTAGTAATAAAAGCCCTCTCGCTTTTTAGCTGAGCATTTGGCCACTCAGACTAAAGACTACATTTCCCATACTCCCTTGTAACTAGGTTGAGCCATGTAATTAAGTTCTGGTCAATAATATGAGATGTGTACAGTGGTAATTTCTGGTAACCTTTCTTAAAAAAAGCATTTGGATTGTGGCTTTGCTCCTTTCATTTCCTCCACTTTTTCTCTATTTGGATGCCTGGAATATGGCTATTATGGCTACCACTTCAGATGCTGGCAATGAGCTCTACACTCTAGGAATGGTGAAGAATGGTTTAGACAGAGTCCAGGACTCTGGGGAGTTTGGGAAGCTGAGCTCCATACAAGCCCCAGATTGCTTACCCATAGACTTTTACTTGAGGGATGAATAAACCACTGCACAAATCATGCTGTTTTAGTCTCTACTACTTGCAGCCAAGTTGCATCCTACCGGACAACTTAGGTTCTCATCCTAGGGCTATGAGACCACAAACAGGACACTGGTACTTTCTGGCTTTTGATCTACCTCTGTAAAATGAGGGTCAAAAGCCCTTTCAGGCCAGGCACAGTGGCTCATGCCTACAATACTAGCATTTTGGGAGGCTGAGGCAGGATTGATTGAGGCCAGGAATGTAGACCAGTTTGAGCAACATAGTGACCCTGTCTCTACCAAAAAAACATTTTAAAATTAGTCACATGTAGCGGTGGGCACCTGTAGTCCCAGCTACTTGGGAGGCCGAGACAGGAAGATCACTTAAGGCCAGGAATTGAAGACCAGCCTGAACAACATTTGAGTGAGCTCTCAGCCTAGTGGCCCTTTCTCTACCAAAAAAAAAAAAAAAATTAAAAAAAATTAGTCACGTGTAGTGGTGTGCACTGTAGTCCCATCTACTTGGGAGGCTGAGGCAGGAGGATCACTGAGCCCAGGAATTTGAGGCCACAGTGAACTATGATTGTGCCACTGGACTCTAGCCTGTGCAACAGAGCTAGATCCTGCTTCTAAAAACAATTTTTTTGAAGTCCTTTCATTTTTAACCTCAGAATGAAGGTTTGAACACCAAATGAAAGCAGCATATTGCCAATCAGTTTTACCACCTTAGGACATAATTGTTCACTGCCATTCAACTAAATAGACACTGCCTTATGGAGGAACTCTGTCAGGGCAGCTGCATCTGGTTGTGAAAGTTGTGCACTGCACTAATCCAAGGGCATTATTCACTCTCTAGTCTACATTAAGAGTGTCTCCTGGAGTTGCACAGTGCACAAATTACACAATTATACTTGTCTATACTGTGACTTGTATTGGTATAAGATGGCTCTGAGTCTCAGAAAGCTTAGATTCTAGGGGAAAAATCATAAATTGAGATTCAACATTTATTAAACACCAATATGTGTCAGTAACCGGGCTTCGTACTTTTTATCTAATCATATTACATATATATATTTCTATGTGTGTGTATTTTTAAGCAAAACAAACACCTGCCATATGAAGTAGATCCAGAGTTGCAAACTGGGAAGCCTGTAGTCCAATTAAATGCAGAACGTTGGTTGGCTTTTTTTGGTCAGTGTATTTGAGGGAGCTCTCTATTTTGAAATAAGGAACTTACCATAAAAATCCACATTTCTAGCATCTCATGAAAAGTTAGGGGATCTGGCAATACAGTGCCTATATTCTCACACTGGACTCAATTGGTAGAGCTGAAAGGCAAGTGACCTTTACACAAACTCCCACTTGCCTCAGTCCCCACCACTCCCTATGGTCTCTGACATGGAGGCCAAGGTCAATTACTATATATCATTGGCTTTGTTGTTGCTTTTCTCTGGAAAGTTTAAATGACAAGTGAAAGTTTTCTTATATATGTACATCTCTTTCAACAGAGGAAAAGTAAAACATGAACCGAGATGACCACATGGTCAGGAAAATGGGCCCATCTTCCTTTCTTCTTTTATATTACTTGTATGACATTGTGGGTCCTTGGTTTGCTGCCTCTGATAGAAAGCACTCAGTAGAGTGAGAGAGAAGGGGAATAAACTGGGGGCAACTGGCAGAAAGGCAGAGTTTAAACTTTGTGTAAAGTGATTTCTGTTTAAAGATGATCTGCAAAATTGTAGCATTTTTTAATTTGGACAGTGGGAATATAGATATATTCTGTACTCTCCTATATGTTTAAAATGCTTGCTGTTGAAATTGCTGAAATCAAAAAGAAAATATTCCGTGTCCTCAGCATGGGGCAGGGGATGTGCTGGGGGCTTGTAGGTGCAAGGGTAAAGAAGGCTTCCCGAGGGAGGAGTGGGAGGTCAAGGTTTAACAAATGGCAGAAAGTGAAGGGCTCCATGTCCAAGAGGTCTCCAGCCAGGGGAAGGTGTATGAGAGAGATGGTCATGGGGCCAGAAGTTGGGGCGAGGGGAACACACCAACGCCCGGCCTGACTCATCCTTACCCCGCCAGGCCCATCCTGTGCACGACCGTCAGTGTTTCTAAGGATGTGTGCCTATTTTTAGAGGAGAGATTTATTTCTTTCCATTTCAACTGTTTACTTCTGTCCTGGGCTTGCAATCCTGCCGTTCTGTGTTACAAAGGAGAACCACGACCCTGTGGACCAAACTTGGCTGCTTCCTGGATGGCCAGGAGCGCCCTCTGCCTTACAGGATATGACTTGGGGCACAGGTGGGGAGGATTTTGCAATTATGTGGAGTCTGACAGGAGGCCATGTAGAATGACAGAAGCCCCAGGTTCTCTTCTTGGCTCTGCCACTGACTTACTGGGTGACCTTGAGCAAGACTTTTCCCCTCTCTGAACTTCAGGGTTTTATTGTTGTTATTTTAATGTTTCATCACTAAAATGGTGATAATAACACACTTACCCCAAAGGATTGGTATGAACGTTTGGTGAAACACACAAAGCACAAAGTGAATGACTCACGTGCAAGACAGACTCCATAAATTAGGGATTCTCTGCCTGCATGGGACATGCAGATGCCAGAAGTAAGCTGGGGTAGGGTGCTGTTAGATGGCTGCCAAGTGTCTTTGATGCTCTGGGATTCTACAGTTCTAGGTTTTCCACCAACTCTTCCTGGGCAATTCATGGCCCTTTGTTCTCAGAACTGTCAACACATTGTAGGCTAAGGAAGGCAGGGTCTGTCTGAATTCAGTCTCTCACACAATGGTGTATGATTCTGGCCATGCATTTCTTGATCTAGAGAACGGTATTCCCAAACTATGAGGATCAATCTCATAGGATCCTTGTGGAGATTTTAGGAGATGACATCCATAGAATGCTTAGCATAGCACCTCGCCTGTAGGAAGACATCTATAGAAAAGAATACTTTATTATTATGATTGTTACTTCAGGCTTTGCAGGGGATCTGTTGCTTTTTATTACTGTTTCTATGGTTATACTGTGTCACAGATTCCTAACAGCTGACTTTAAAATCAACTCTTTAAATCCAATTTCTTTATAAGGTTGAAATTATCTCTGCCATCTTCTCTCCTGCAAATATTTTGATCCTTTCACTGAGACAGTTTTAAAAATATATTCTGCCTTTCCCCCAAAGTCTCATTAACAAGCAGTATTTATAGTTAAATTCTTTGTGTTGGTAGATTCACAATGTCTTTTTTTTTTTTTTTAAGAGTAATATTTATGGTGAAAATAACATAACCACTTCAAAAGAAATCAAATTGAAAAAGCCAATTTGCTGGTCTGCAGTCTGTTCTCCAAGTTCCCTTCTGGCCAGTCCCACAGGTGCTCCCAGGAGGGTGATGCCTAACAATACAGGTTACAGGGCCAAGGCCATCTAGGTTGGAATCCCGGCATCACCCAGGTTACCTTGTAGGCAGGTTATTTCATCTCTCTAAGACTCAGTTTCCCCATCTTTAAAATGGGGCCAGTGCCTGAAGCTTCTCCAAGGACTAAATGTGATTAGTAGCCCTGTAGAGCTTTACCCATGGCACACCCAGTAAACACTGAGTAACTGTTGATCATGTGAGAACTGTACACTGTTGCCTGTTACGGTGACTTGTCATTCTTAAACTTCTCCTCTCCACACAGCCCCCGCTGCCTGGCACAAAGGCAATCTGAGGAGTTGGCTCAGCTTCAGAGCAGCATCCACTTAACTCCAGAGAGACGAGAAAGGGCAGATCCTCTGGGGAATCAGTCAACAGTGGATACTTTTAGCACATGAAGCATTCCTTTCCTGAGGGAGTCCAAGTGCAACAATCTCATGATAAGCTCGAGTTTTTCCAGAGTGAGAGATAGAAAGTTTCGGGGACTTTTTTTTTAATATGCACAAGTTTGGAATCCTCTGCGGCAAACAGGGTTGCTTTCCAGCTCCTCGTAGTCTACTCTGTCACATGACCCTGGGGCTTAACAATTGCATAACGGAAAGCGTCAGCCCCTGAAGTGTGTGCCCTGTTCAGGAGTGGCTCAAGAAACCATAGGTGGTTAGAGTTGGAGACAGTGTCTGAGGCCGACTAGGCTAACTGTGGCCATTTCACGGATAGGGAAAAATGAGAACCAAAGAGGGAACATTGTGTGCTTACTTCTGCAGCAGAGGTAGGACTAGAACATGGATTTCTGCAGCTCAGGCTCTTTCCAGGAAGAAAGAATGATTTCGCACCCAGCACCCTCTCAAACCACAAAACCAGAGCATGTCTGCAGCCCAAACTATCTTCCAGAAGCCTCCCGTGAAGCCTTAGAGAAACGTGGCTAGACTCTAGACCCATACCATGACTCTGCCACTGCCTAGTTGTGGGACTTTGGACAAGTTGTTTCACTCCTCAGTTTCCTCATCTGTAAAATGGGGGTGATAACAGTGCCTGCCTCACAGGATCATGAGGATGAGTTAATATTTTCAAAGTGCTCAGAACAGCACCTGCACGTGAGTGTCACAGAAGCACTTGTTAAACAAAAATAAAAACAGGAGGAACATGGAACGTAACAGAGCGGTCAGTGCCCCAGATGCCAAGGAACAAGGGTTCTGATCTGGTTCTATCTGGATGTGGGACTCTCTATGGGCTCAGCTCCTGCTCTGTAAGTTTTCAGGATAGGGAGCTGGACCCCTGCTGGCAGGCTCAGAGCCCCTCATACCTCTGGCCTCTGCCTGCGCTGTGATTTCAGAGCCTGGGCTAAGATAGGGTGAAACTGGAGCTGGAGTGTTTGTGCATGTGTGCTCAGAAAGAAGGGAGGCCCAATAGGCCTTTTCACAACTCACTGTCTTGCAAATCAGGTAACAGAGACGATCTCAGTGAAGGGGCCAATTGTGAGTCTCGGACCAAAGCCCACTGGCCACTGCCATTATCTGCCACCCTCACTCCGGTTTCTCTTCTCTTTTCTTTGAACTGAGAGAGAAAGGAGTCTTTGAAAAATGTCATTTGTGAAACCACAGTGGCATTAGAATCGCAGGTTTCAGATGGCTCAGGCCCACTCCCAAATTCATATTCTCTGCTGCCTTTCTCCTGCCAGCAATCTGTCTGAGGCCTGTTTGTAATCTGATCTCCATGCCCTGGTCCCCTGGTCGTGTGAGTTAGGCAGCAAGCCGAGCTGCAGGCACTCTATCCCTCCAGTGGCACATGGGAGGGGACTCTCTCCTGTTAGTCTCCAGGGCAGACAGCTGGCTGTGCCAGAGCCACAGAGGTCCTGAGGTGGGGCTGTGAGGCCAGATATTCTGCTGTGTGGGGCGGGGGCCCTGTGGGAGGTCTTTGCCAGCCTAAGGGTGAGTGGGAGCTCCCTGCGGGTCCTGGTGCGGTGCCCAGGGCTACACTCTCCATTCTGTGGAGGCTGCTCCACCTGTCCCCCCACTCCTAGGGCTGGTGCTGGCTCATTGCCATCATTGCCCCCACTTGTAGCCATAGCCCAGTTTAACCTCATCTCCCTCCAGCAACTGAGGACAACTCCCAAAGCCAAAAAACCAGAGAGAGCAGGCCTGCAGGGCCTTCTGTGGGGAGGGCAAAGATTCCCCCAGAGCACCCCCTTTGGCCTCTCACTGGTCTCCCTGGCATCCCCCAGTCCATGTGTCCCCAGCATTGGTGCCTGAGACCCACTGTGCCCACTGACCCTCAAGGCCTTCCTGGGCCCACTGAGAAAACTTGAAACTCTCCAGTCTGCTTTGCGATCCCCCTCCCCCAATATCTAGCTCCAACCCCCTTTCCATTTGCATCTGACCCTCCCCAGAAACCACACTGACACGCTCCATCACCAGTTACCTCCACACAGGAGCTTTTGCCCTTGGTCTTTGCTCGACCACACTGAGACTCTTCTTCACCAGTTACCTCCCCACAGGAGCCTTTGCCCTCGGTCTTTGCTTGACTCAGCCTGGAATTAGAAAAATCCAGGGCCCAGTTCCAGTATTACCTGCTCTGTGAAGCCTCCCACCAGTAAGGATTAATCCTCTCTCCCTTCTCTGTGTCCCCTCCCGTGTAGGATGCTGTTTATCCTGTGCACTTCCCACTGGCCTGAGCCCGAGGGCAGCGGGCCTGCCAGCCTCCCTGGTACCCAGCACAGGCCTGGTGCTGGCAGATAACTGGGTCACACTCACTGAGTTGACCAGAAGTGGTTACTTCTTCCTTTTGTTCTCCCTTTTTAGAGCTGTTTGTTCCTGTAATTCTAGACAACAGTGATCTAGGATAGAATTAGAACAGAATATTTTACAGCTTGACTGTTCTGGGCTTCAGCGGCTGTTTTTACTGAAACTCAAGCCACTAGGGAGGTGTGATGCAGGGGAGGAAGGAGGGACCCAAGGCTCTCCCCACCAAGCCCACTTGTAATCACATGTCAGGAGACCACCTTCTTGTGGCTGGGCAGGGGATAACAGTGAACATGAGAAAGACGAGGACATGCTATGGAAGGATTTGTCATTCTAGGGGGCCTGGGATCCAGGATCCTTAGACCAGGAGTCTGAGTTATCTAGAAAGAAGCCACTTAGTGAAACTGGAAATGAGACCAGCTTATAAGTCATGGAAGCTTACCCTGAAAGGGACTAACCAACTCTGTCAATTCATGGATGGGGACACTGAGGCCTAGAAAGGACAGCAACTGGCCTGAGGTCACATGGAGTGAAAAACACAGGGTTGGGACAGGACATCTAACTTCTAGTCCTACATTTTTCCAGCTAAATTCTACTCCCTGTACATTTTCAGCTATTATTTGTGGGTTAGTGAAATGATCGTGAAGTTGTGGTATGGTGTTTTAAAGGCTAGAGAGCAGTGGCACCACCATAGCTCATTGCAACCTTGAACTCCTGGGGTCAAGCCTTCCTCCTACTTCACCCTCCCAGGTACCTAGGACTATAGGCATGCACCATCATGCCGACTAATTTTTTGTAGAGATTGGGTTCTCACTATATTGCTCAGGCTGGTCTGAAACTCTTGGCCTCAAATGATCCTCCTGTTTCAGCCTCCCAAATTGCTAGGATTACATGTGTGAGCCACTGTGCCTGGCCTAAAGCGTTGTGTGTGTGTGTGTTTTTTTTATGGATTGCTGTTAAACCAGAGTTGAGTAATGATTGTTTTTTTCAAAAGGCACGAAACTCTCCATTTTTATTTAAAAATGCATAAAATGGAAAGTTCCCTTTACCAATAACATTCATTATACCTTCTCTGTGCTGGGTATTGACCTGGGTGTCTGGGACATATTCACAGCCCTTTCTCACAGCTCCAGCGGGGCTTGCTAGATGGAATTTACAACCAAGGAGCCATCTGTCTCTTGAGGCTGTGTACCCTGACTGCAGAGGCAAATTCTCAGTATGAAACAAACTTCTTCAATGTGCCAACTATGAAATGCAATAATAAACCATCAAACAAGTGAGAGAGATTCTTCTAGTCCTTTATTTCTCAGTGGATTCATCCCACAACAAATGTCCACCACTGTCCTGAAGCAGTTGGTTTAATATAATGGGAAAATTGTCTTTTGAAGACTTGGTAACAGCATCAGCGAGGTAGCAATACATTGCAGGGTGGGGACAACATTCTCTGGAAGGCTCTGAACCAGCAGGCAATCTATGGTGCAATTTCTCCCATAGCTGGGATTCATAGGTCCAGGAATTGAGGTTGGAAATAGGAGTGGCACCACTTACCATGACTCCTAGTGACCCACTAGCAAAATTCTTGCTTCCTGTTCCTATGACCTCATGTTGACCTAGAAGCCTTAGTTTCAGGCATGCGTCTAGGGCACCGGCCACATGCACTGGAGCTGGCAGGTTCGAACCCAGCCTGGGCCTGCCAAACAATAATGACAACTACAACAAAAAAAATAGCCAGGTGTTGTTGCGGGTTCCTGTAGTCCCAGCTACTTGCTGAGGCAAGAGAATCGCTTAAGCCCAAGAATTTGAGGTTCCTGTGAGCTGTGATGCTACAGCACTCTACTGGGTGAGACTCTGTCTTTAAAAAAAAAAAAAAAAAGAAGAAGTCTTAGTTTCAAAGGAGGAATGCTTCTACCAGGAAAAAAACCTGAACTGGAAGTTAAAATTGCCACCAGGCCAAGCTCAGCAGTGTGCACCTATCATCCCAGCTATTCAGGAGGCTAAGGGAGGAGGATCACTTAAGCCCAGAAGCCAGAGGTTGCAGTGAGCTATGATGATGCCACTGTACTCTCTACCCAGGGTGACAGAGCAAGACTTTTTCTCTAAAAATTCAACAAAAGCCCCAAACTGCCACCTGACTATTTTGGGCTCTTCTTCCTTCTGAATCAACAGACAAAGAAGGGAGTTACTGTGCTGGCTGGGGTCACTGATCCTCACTACCAAAGGGAAATTGGGCAGCTACTGCACAGGGAGGTAGGCACGCATATGTCTAAAATATTGGTGCTCCCTTAGGGCATTTTTAGTATTACTGTGCCCAATAATTAAGGCCAATGGAAAAGTACAACCCAATCCATGTAGGACTACTAATGGCTGAGCCAGGGGTGGGGAACCTGTGGCACATGTGGCCTCCAGATCCCCAAGGGCAACCCCTCAACTGAATCCAAACTTCACAGAACAAATCCCTCCGTTAAAAGGATTTGTTCTGTAAAATTCGGATTCAGTCAAAAGACCTCACTCAAGAAACCAAGCAAATGAAGATTTGGGTCACCCATCAGCAAAAGAATCATAACTACTTGAGATGCTTGCTGAAGGCAAAGGGGATACAGAAAGAGTAATGAGGGGTGGGAGTTATAAATGTCGGCTACAACCACCTGATCAATTATAGAAATGAGGACTGTAATTATCATGAAAACTTTCTTTTTAGTTTGTGGACATGTTAGTGCATATGGGTAGCAAATGCCTTTGGTTTTCTCCCCCCTCTTATTCCCTTATCATTAAACATAGATGGATTGACTTTATATCAGAGTATTTAAGTGTTGTTAATTTTACATCATTACATATAAGTTATAGGACATAGGGGAGAAGAGTAAACCTCACTCAAGGACTTTACTTCTTCTTCTGGGGAAGGAGTTAGTGTATTTACCATTTATACAGGATAGTTGTATCCTCTTAGGCAGAATTATGACCATCTAATTGTGCTTATTTGGATGTTTGGTAGAGTTTAAAGAGGTGTGCATGCATGCCAAGTTGACAAGGGGTGGATTTGTGATGGTAAATTTTATGTGTCAACTTGACTGGACATGAGGTGCCCAGACATTTGGTCAAATATTATTCTGAATGTTTCTGTAGGAGTGTTTCTGGATGAGATTGACATATAGGTGAAGCAGATTGCCCTCCCTAATGTGGGTGGGCCCCATCCAATCAGTTGAGAGCCTGAATAGAACAAAAAAGCTGATCCTCCCACAAGAAGGAGGAATTTCCTCCTGCCTGACTGCCTTGATCTGGCACATTATTTTTTTCTTGCCCTTGGAATTGAACTAAAACTTTGGCACTTCCTGGGTCTTCGGCCTGCCTATATTTGGACTGGAATTCTATTACTGGCCCTCCTGGATCTCCAGCTTACTGACTATAGATCTTGGGACTTCCCAGCCTCTACAACCAAGTGAGCTAATTCCTCATAATACATCTCTTCATATGTATGCGTGTATGTATCAGTACATATCCTGTTGGTTCTCTTACTCTCAAGAACTCTGATATAACACATTTTTCAAAATCCTGCAAAGGCAAAGTTATTCTAACGTCACTCCCACATAAGGAAGAAAGGAAGTGGTAGCTTTAGGAAGGGTACATTTGTCCCTCCCCAGATGGTCATGATGTGCTCCGTGCACCTGTGATAATGTGACCCCCTCTGGCACCTACTCACATCAGGGTCCAGCTCATCCAGCTCATTTTCCAGGGTCCTGAGCTCTTCCTCGGTTAGGGCTCCAAGGATTTCATCTTCATCCAGGTCACGGTATTTCTCTAGCTCTCGTCTGTATGACATTATGGAAGAACTTGTCGTTGTCTCTTCAGTTTCTATGCTGATGTATGTATGACCTGCCAGAAAGACAAAAATCTTAGAAAAATTATCCTTTGATTTGCTCTTTCAAAGGTAATGGATGCTCATCATTCACATGGTGTCCTGGGCATGTTTTATGAATTGCAGGATCATAATTACTACATTGGAACGCTGCACAGAGTTTGACTAATTCTCTAATAAAAGTATACGAGGTAAAAGTCCTGGGGGCGTGTGATTTAATGAATCGTAATTGGTTGCAATTGGCACGGACATTAATTAGGACATTAATTACAAGTAAATGGATGATTATAAATGGCTTATGAGTGCCTGAAAACAATTTTATTCTTCAAGTAGTTCAAATATTTTTCTGTATAACCCTCTACCCTTCACCCTACACCTACTGGGAATTGCAAATGCTGTAAACTGCCTGATTTTCAAAGGGGGAGGGTATAAAATGGTTGAGGGTCTACTGCATGCAGGCTCTCACCTGTCCCATCTCATTCAATCATCACAAGAAGGATCCTGTAGAAATAGCTAACTTTTGCCACCACACACCAAGCCATGTATTAAACAGATTTTCTAGTTTAACCTGTAAGTAAGTATTTACCATTACTCCCATTGTATAGATGAGGACACTGAGCTCAGAGAGATTAAATGACTCACCCAAATCACACCACTGGAAAGTGGCAGGTCCACATTTGAGCCCATGTCTGTTGGCCATCTGAGCCTGCACTGCTCTGGCCATTGCACCAGAATTGCCCAATGTTGTACATACACAGTCAGAAGGAGACTGTCTAGGCCACACCCCTCATTTGACTTGCAAAGGAGCTGGTTTGGAGGGAAGAGGTGGTTTGCTGGGGGACCCAGGAAGACCAAGGTCCACGTCTACAGCTTCTCAGGCTGCTCTCTCTTGCTAGAGAAGGCTACTGTTCATCGTCCACCTCACCTCTTTGCCACTTCCCACCGCCATGACATTTTCAGACCTGTTGACTCACCCAAGTCTCACAAAACACCTTGTTAAGACTTTTAATTAAAACCCTTTATCAATGAAGAAACTGAGCCATGGCCTCAGGCGCTCTCCTTTACACCACACTGCCTCTCACCTAAGCTGGGAGGGACAATGAGGCCTCCGTCCTTCTGTCGTCCAGCTTAACTAAAGCTGTCTGGTAACATGACAAGCCTAGCAAAGTCTTGGCATCTCCTCACTCAGCTAAGTTCATCATGGCCCACAACACTGGGCCTCACTTCTCTCCATAGCTCACAGCACTGGGCCCACTTCTCTCTTCAACTTACAGCACTGGGCCCACTTCTCTCTGCAAATCACAGCACTGGGCCCACTTCTCTCTGTAGCTCACAGCACTGAGCCCACTTCTCTCTGCAGCCCACAGCACTGGGCCCCATTTCTCTACACAGCTCACAGCACTGGGCCCACTTCTCTCTGTAGCTCACAGCACTGGGCCCCATTTTTCTACACAGCTCACAGCACTGGGCCCACTTCTCTCTTCAGCCGAAAGCACTGGGCCCCACTTCCCTCCGCAGCTCACAGCACTGGGCCAACTTCTCTCTTCAACTTATAGCACTGGGCCCCACTTCTCTCTGCAGCTCACAGCACTGGGCCCCATTTTTCTACGCAGCTCACAGCACTGGGCCCATTTCTGTCCGCAGCTAACAGCACTGGGCCCACTTCTCTCTGCAGCTCACAGCACTGGGCCCCATTTTTCTACGCAGCTCACAGTACTGGGCCCCACTTCCCTCCTCAGCTCACAGCACTGGGCCCACTTCTATCTACAACGGAACACACTTGGCCCCACTTCTCTCTGCAGCTCACAGCACTGGGCCCCATTTTTCTACGCAGCTCACAGCACTGGGCCCATTTCTGTCCGCA
>CAUYPK010010196.1:0-22500 GCA_963574355.1 Loris lydekkerianus
TCATCATCATCTGTATGTCCAAACAGAGGTTCAGCTGTATCTGATGTGAGGGTATCAGCATAGACATTGTCATCATCACTGAGTTGGAGATATCATCATCACTGCTGTCGGTCTCATACAAAGCGCAGTCTTTATTTACAAGACTTTACTGCCTTAAATGGGGTTTTCACTTAATTAAATATGCCATTAAATATCGTGGGTTAAATAGTTCAGTGGAATACAGTTCAGTTCAGCCGCCTACCTCTTCAGCTCAGCCGCGACTTGTGGACTGAGCTGAAGCCCCGCCCCCTCAAGCAGACGGCAGAAGACAACTGGAGACTACGTGCATTTGATTAGGTGCACGCGCACTGAATCAAATAACCTATATGACCCGAGTATAAGCCGAGTTGGGTTCAAATCAGATAACCTGTATGACTTGAGTATATAGGTATTTTTTTTTTTCCTTCTTGTTCATGCATTTTGGGTAAATGCTGCCTCTTGATAAAATAAGAGTTCAGCATAAACTTTTTCTTGATTTTGTTTCTAGAGACATAAGCACTGGTTACATGAACAAGTAGATAGGAGTGGAGAGTTTTGTTACATTAGCTGCTCAATCTTTTCAAGCTTCATGCTCCAAATCACACAGTGCTTAATCATCAAAAAATTATCCTTAAGACCTGGCATGGTGGCTCCCGCCTATAATCTTAGCACTCTGGGAGGCTGAGGCAAGTGGATTGCTTGAACTCAGGAGTTCACTACAAGCCTGAACAAGAACAAAACCCCATCTCTATTAAAAATGAAAAACTGAGGCAAGAGGATCACTTGAGCCCAAGAGTTTGAGGTTGCTGTGAGCTATGACGCCACAGCACTCTACCCAGGGTGACAGAGTGAGACTCTGTCTCAAAAAAAAAAAATTATCTTTAATGATCTCTCAGCTGATGGCTAGGATTAGGTATTCTATCAATGTATTAACTTACTTTTTAGGTTTTTATTTATTCTTACATTTTTATTATTAAAAATTTTGCAGCATTTGTACTAACCTGGATGGAGGTGGAACGCATTAGCCTTAGTGAAGCATCACAGGAATGGAGAAGTATGCATCCCATATATTCAACTTTGATATGAGGACAATTAATGACAATTAATAACATGGTGGGGGTGAATTTATATAAGTTAATGTACCAGCTCATTGTATCCTTCCATTCTTAGTTCTTTTCTTCTGTTCCCTACTTCTCTCCTTACTATATGCATTAATCACTATTTCCACTTCCCATATAATTTTAACTCAAGTGATCTGAAATGTTACATCAATTGCAAATGTTTTCCTAAATATTACAATAAAATAAATTTTAGACATAGATTGCCTACGTGGCTGTCTTTCCACTCAACCTTTTCAGATCTTTTTCAGATCTTATTACTCTAAAATCATAATGAAAAGAGTACTTAAGGATGAAAAGCAAATAAAATGTAAGGGAAAGGCCCCATAAATTTCCCTCAAATTAAAATACACATTATAAGTTCTTTAAAAAGAAAAAGTGGTACAGAAAGCAAATAAATGTGTTAATTTGCATTAAAATATTATTTTCCTTGGTGTTTTTGAAATGTGCCAAGATCATCTCATATGATTTAAAATTTGATTTTGAAATCTTTCGTAAGACATTTGCAAGTAGAAACTCTTAAGTTTATAAATGTGGTAATAACTATCATCAGTTTCCTAAATTTAATATCATCTTAATTTCGACTACTATAATGGCTAACAAAATGGCCATGACCTAACCTTAGATGCACAGTCATGTTTTGATTAGCCATGCCATCAGTGGTCCCTTCAAACTTGTTTTCAGTTCTGATACTCCTGTGTTACATTATTATTTGGACATGCAAAATCAATTCCTATAATGCTTAGGAGTAAAGGACTAATCTGAGTCACAGCTGTACAGTATTTTACCTTAGACAAATACTTTCCATCCTTCAAGTTCCCCATATGTAGAACATTAAATTACAAGCTTATAGTTTACCTTTCCCCAATCTTAGCACCCTTTCATAAGCCACTGACACTACCCAGGACACCATCTACTTTCTCACCCAATACCCATTACTTAAAACCTTCGTAAAACAGACCTTTAAAAAGTATTTCAAATTAACTCATCCCAACTCTCTGCATAGCCGTTCTATTTATCTAAGTTAGCAAGCATTCTATTAGACCTCAATTTTTAACCACCCACATTCCTCCTACTCGCTTCACATCTCTCCATCCAGTCTTTCCACCTTTGTTTTAGTATGTGTGTGAATGTATAGCATTAGTGTTGTAATAAACTCAGAAAAATACGGGAAAATATGGAAACGAAGGATTAAGTAACAGTCGGGAAAAAACTCACCACATAAATGCTTCAAGGCAAATGGTAACAACAGTCCCTGAATTATTGTAAGGCTTTAATAACATCTTGAATGGAAAGCCTCGGTCTTTTAAAAATCACCTTACAATATTACTAGCAGTAATATTTTTACTAACACTGAATTCCAAACAAGTTTTCCTCCCAAGCAGACCGATGAATAAAACAATGTTTTTGTTCAGTTACCCAAACTAAACCACTGAAAGCCACAGAAAAAAAGACAGGAACTTAATTTATAGTAAAAACGGTAGCGGTGGGCAAACAGGTGACAAACGGAATGATGCGGAACCTGGGAAGAAAAATCAGTAAAGACTCCTCCCCTCCTCGAGGTGGGGGTCGGATTCGGCTCGCAGCTCTAAAGGCAACCCCTCCCCACCCACCCCCTCCCTCTGCCAAAGGCCAAAAGTTTACAAGAAACTGTCGTCCTCCTCCCGCCACCCACATGCACAGCTCCACTCGCCTGGCTAGAGCCCCTTCAGCGCAGTTAGTCCCAAGCTCGCTCGCCTCTCCTGAGGAAAGGGTCTCAGCAAAGGACGCTTTCCCCAAAGCCTTCTACTCAGCCAGCAAAGACACCGCAATATTGCAGGGACCTGAGAAGCTTGAAAAAACATCCTATTCTGTTACCTGGTCGGGACCCTGGAAGCGGAAATAGCAGCTACACCTACTGCCCTTCTCCAACACACCGCCCGGTTCAGCAACCCTGACATTGAGACCGCCGCCATCTTGCTGCAGGCAAACACCAGGATGGGAGGACGGATCCCCGCAAGGGACCAATTTCTTTCGTTCTCAAGCCAGTGCAACCGCAATCTAACAGGCTCTTGTGAGGGCAGCTGTTTGCTTTTAAATACTGGGATTTAGGACGGAGATGAAAGATTGGTTGAAAGAAGTAAAGAGGAAAACCAACGGGGGGAAATGAAGAAATGCATTGGATGTAAATATTGCCCCCGTAAATTATAATCTTTGTTACTTGTTGGAACCTGATTCTACACAATGATAAAGAAGTGCGCAAAAGAAAATACTTGCAAATTTAAACACCTGCAGTTTATAATTTTTCAAAGAATTCAGAATACTTGGCAGTGAGCCTACTGGAAGAGTAAAAGTTTCTTTGGTCCTTTAAAATCTAAAGTAGTACTTTTAAAAAGTATTGCCAGATTCATTTGCAAGCCTTTAGGACAGGGCTGTATTCAGTTTGATGTTCTTTAGTTGTAATGATCATATTTTCCAAACGAAGAAATGAGACATGGCCCGGCAAAGGATTATTTTTCTGACGTATGGATCCATATGAAAAAAATCAATGGAACGTAATATTTTATATTACTGTGTTCCTAGTAAATCCTCAATGTGTGCTTATAATCAATAGACACAAAGAACAATTTAAGGCTCCCCACATATAAAACAAAAATGATCTTCCAATAAGTGTTGGAAACATTTGTAATGTGGGCTACTGACCTTAAAGAACAATGATTAACTGTGGAATATATAAAATAAAAACCAGGTTAGTTTGCAGATTTTGTTTTTTAAGAAATTTGTTTTAAAGTGCTGCTGATAGACTGTTGCTGCTTTTAAAATGAAGCACATGAAAACGTTACCTTAAATAAATGAATAGGATTAACAGGAGGATGGGGAATAATTTAGTTCTGCATTGTGGCCAATTAAAGCAAAACTCAATACATAAGGAAAAGGGGGAAAGATAAAGAGAAAAAGTCATGTTCAGACAAAGAGGAAATGCACAGGGTGAAGACAGGCAAGTGAGAGATGCCTCAAAGGAAAATTTCTTTTAAGTTTTTTATTTTGATATAGTTACAGATTCATAGGAAGTTGCAAGATGGTACAGAGAGGTATTCTGAACCTGTTACCAATTTCCCCTATTGATTCTACATATTATATAGATATTCTGGTAAAATATCAAAGCCAAGAAACTGATGTTGATATAAAGTATTTGCATAGTCTTATTTCCTTCTATCACATATGTCATTTCATGTAACTACCACCATAATCAAAATACACAGCTATGCTGTCACTACAAAGATCTCCCTGGCGCTACTCCTCTATAGTAACACTTGCCCACCTAACCCTTAAAGATCTCTACTTTGTTTCCTTTTTATAATTTTGACATTTTGAGAATGTTATATAAATGGACTTGCACAGTTTGTGACATTCTGAGATTGACTCCTATTGCATGTGTCAATAGTTCATCTCTTTTCAGTGCTGACTAGTGTTCTATGGTATGGATGTCCCACAATTTAACCATTCATCTGCTGCAGAATATTTTGTGCCCTATTTTTGTCTATTACAAATACAATGGTATGAACAAGTTTTTATGTGGACATAAATTTTCATTTCTCTGATATAAATGCCCAAAAGTACAACTGCTGTTGTGTGATACATGTATATTTAGGTTATAAGAAATTAATAAAATAAAAACTGATAAACTACTTTCCCTAGTAACTGTACCATTTTACATTTCTGCCAGTAATATGTGAGAGATCTAGTTTCTTAATATCCTCACCAGCATTTGGTATTATTGGTATTTATTATAACTTAGCTAAAGTAAATAATGTTTCCGTGTCTTAGCAATTATGACTTGGGCTGCAATAAACATTCTGGTGCAAATGTCTTAGTTGCAAAATACTTTTTGATCATCTGGGTATATGTACACCATGGAATACTATGCAGCCATAAAAAAAGATGGAGACTTCACATCTTTTATGGTTACCTGGATGGAGTGGAAACATATTCTTCTTAGTAAAGCATCTCAAGAATGGGGAAAAAAGTATCCTATGTACTCAATACTACTATGAAATCAACATATAATCGCCTACACATTCATATGAATGGCAAATATAACTATAGTCCAGAAAATAGAAGGGAAGAGGAGGGAGGATATGGGAGAAGGGAGGGCATTTGGGGGGACCTCAACTAATGCGCATGATGCAGTGGTACATTTCAAAACTAATGAGAAATGAGTATAATTGTGATGGATGTGTTACTTAGGTTCAATGTAAGCATTTCACATTGGATATCAAAGCAGTACCCTGAATCCCATAAATGCATCAATGTACAAAGTTATGATTTAATAAAAAATAATAAATAAATTTAAAAAATAAATAAAGAAAAAGTAAAAAAGAAAAAAATATATAAAAACATAAAGTAAATAATGTGTGTAATGATAAATCATCATGATCTTAATTTGCATTCCCATAATGGCTAATCATGTTGAATATTTTTCCATGTGCTTATTTGCCATCTGTATATTCTAGTCTGTCAAATGTCTCATGTCCTTTGCCTATTTTCGAATAGGTATTATTTGGGGTTTTTTTCATGTTACATCAGAGTTCTTTTTATTTGCATGTATTCCAGATAAGTCTTTTGTCAAATTGTAGTTCACAAATGTTTTCTTCCATGTATAGCTTATCTTTTCATTCTCTTAATAGGAGAATGAAACATAAGAAATGTTTTTACTATTTTTCTTTTCTTTTTTTTTGGTAGAGACAGTCTTACTTTATCACCCTCCGTAGAGTGCCGTGGCATCACACAGTTCACAGCAACCTCCAACTCCTGGGCTTGGCCGATTGTCTTGCCTCAGCCTTGCCAGTAGCTGGGACTACAGGCACCCACCACAATGCCTCGCTATTTTTTTGTTGCAATTTGGTGGGGGCCAGGTTTGAACCCACTATCCTTGGTATATGGGGCCAGTGTCCTATCCACTGAGACATATACCACCCTTTACTTTTTTTTTTTTTTTTTGACATGGAGTGTCACCCTGTTGCTCTGGGTTGAGTGCTATGTTGTGATAGCTCACAGCAACCTCAGCCTCTTGGGCTCAAGCAATACTCTTGCCTCATCTTCTCAAGTAGCTGGGACTACAGGCACCCACCAAAACACCTAGCTAGTTTTTCTATCTTTTCTTTTCTTTTCTTTCCTTCTTTTCTTTTTTTCTCTCTTCTTCTTTTTTTTTTTTTTTTTGTTACAGAATCTCACTTTGTGGCCCTCAGTAGAGTGTCATGGCATCACAGCTCACAGCAACCTCAAACTCTTGGACTTAAGCGATTCTCTTGCCTCAGCCTCCCAAGGACTAGGACTACAGGCACCGGCCACAACGCTCAGCTACTTTTGTTGTTGTAGATTTGTTGTTGTTTAGCAGGCCCAGGCTGGGTTTGAATCCACCAGCCCTGGTGTACATGGCTGGCACCCTAGCCACTGAGCTATGGGGGCTGAGCCTAGTTTTTCCATTTTTAATAAAAATGGGGTCTTGCTCTTGGTCAGGCTAGTCTCAAACATCAACAGATCCACCCACCACCGCCTCCCAGAGTACTAAGATCACAGGTAAAAGCTGCTGAGCCTGACATGTTTTTATGAAGCCCAGTTGATTATTAAATTTTTTAAATTTATGGATTGTGCTTTGTGACATGCTTCTTGATGTCATATCAAGAACTTTTCACCAACCTTAGGTTCTAAACATTTTTTTTTTCTTAATTAAACATTTTTAAGTTTTGCCTTTTACATTTAAGTCTATGACCCTTTTTGAGTTAATTCCTGTGAATTGAGTTTTTAGTTAATAAGGTATGAGGTTTAGGTGAAAGGTTCAGGTTTTTGCTTACGAATATCCACTTGCTCTAGCACTATTCATTAAAAAGGCTGTCTTTCCATGAAATCACTTTTGCGCTTTTGTCAAAAAAAATTAGTTGTCATAATTATATGTAGCTATTTGTGGGTTCTCTATTTCATAGGGTATTTTAAGCCCAAAGGTGGCTTTAATGGTGTTTAATGTTTTATATTGAAGAGTAATTTATAACGTGTCTTTATGTTCATAAGGGCAACTTTCTATAGCTGGCCCTATTGACCAAACCCCAGCCTTTCCACCTGCCACCTCTTTTGTTCCCCTTCTGTAGATTTGAAATCTTCAGGGCTATCTCCACAGTCTGGTCTTTTCACCTTCCACACAGCCCATAATTCAACATCAGCATTGCCAACATTCCTGTAGAATTCCTGATTGCCTTCATCTACAGGCATCCCTGGAGATTCCCTTAAAGGCCCCATAAACCATAACACGTGTGTATTAATAATATCATTGGAATCATTCTTAATTCTTTTCTTTCATTTACCCTCATATCAGTCTTTAAAAATAACCAGAATTTGACTATTTCCCCTACTTTTAGTGTCACTACTCTGATGCAAGCCACTATCACCTCTGGCATGAACTCTTGCAATGGCCTTTGAACTCCTTCCACACAGTGGTCAGAGCTATTAAAACAGAAGTCAGATCATGCCACTCCTCTGTTTAAACCCTTCAAGGGCTTCTTAGCTCATCAGAATAAAAGCCAAAGACCTTAAGACATTTAAAGTCTGTTACAATAGGGTGCCTTTAGGGCACTGTGATCTCATTTCCTACTGTCTCTTTCCACTATGCTTTGGACCTGAGGGCCTCCTACATACTCCCCAAATACACCAGGCACATTCCTATCTGAAGTCTCTGAAGTCCTTTGTACTCATGCTTGCTATGCTTAGAATGCTGTTCCTTGTGTCTGGAATACTCTTTCCACGTATCTCATTTCCTTTCTGTCTTCCATGCTTTACTTTTCCTCCTTAATACTTTTGTAAGTCTCACTATTTTATGAAATTTCTTTCTTTCTTTCTTTCTTTCTTTCTTTCTTTCTTTCTTTCTTTCTTTCTTTCTTTCTTTCTTTCATTCTTTCTTTCTTTCTCTCTCTCTCTTTCTTTTTCTTTCTTTTTTTTTTTTTTTTTTCGAGACAGTCTCAACCTGTCACCCTGGGTAGAGTGCCATGGCATTATTGCTCACAACAACCTCCAACTCTTGGGCTCAAGCGATCCTCTTGCCTCAGTTTTTCTATTTTTGATAGAGACGGTCTCGCTTTTACTCAGATGGATCTCAAAATCTTGAGCTCAAGCAGTCCACCCACCTCGGCCTCCCAGAGTGCTAGGATTATAGCCGTAAGCCACTGCACCCAGCCTATTTTATGAAATTTCCATAATAAATGTAAATTATAAAATAAAGGAGAAAATCCTCTGATAAATAAGATCAATCTCCCTCCAGCTATGGACAAACTTTTCCTTACCTTCACTATAATGCTTCCAGGAAAAATTATCCTAATTCTGCAATAAGTATGAATCAAATGGAGAACATCTTACCTGTGCTAATTAATAAGCTATATAATTTTATTCACACTTTTACCCAGACTTCTGCAATGGCCCTTCCTGGGTTACACTATTCATTCTGGCTTCCAATTTATATTCCATCTCCTCTATAAATCCCTCCGGTGGCTTACCATTGCCCTCAGGAAAAGATTTTCTACTGAACCTGATCTGATGCTATGTCCCCCAGTTTTCTCTGCAGCTTTGCCTTGCATTATGCCCTCTGGCTATCTCTGTGCTGCACCAGAGCCTTTGACAGGCCCTTACCTCTTTTCTAGTCATTTCTCTTACTTTATAGGTCACAGGTATGAGTCATGTCCCTCAGAGTCACTCCCTGTAGTAGAAACTATATCCTATAGGCATTTTCCACCTCCACCCTCATGCTGATGGAGACTGACTCCTATTTTTTTTTTTTTTTTTTTTTTTTTGAGACAGAATCTCAACTTTGTCACCCTTGGTAGAGTGCTGTGGGTTCATAACTCACAGCAAC
The DNA here is from genome assembly GCA_963574355.1 of Loris lydekkerianus. Taxonomy (NCBI): domain Eukaryota; kingdom Metazoa; phylum Chordata; class Mammalia; order Primates; family Lorisidae; genus Loris; species Loris lydekkerianus. The sequence continues at coordinate 9,013 of CAUYPK010010196.1, forward strand.
CTCCAACTCTTGGGCTTAAGTGATTCTCTTCTCTCAGCTTCCCAAGTACCTAGGACTATAGCCACCCACCACAATGCCTGGCTATTTTTAGAGACGGGTCTCGCTGTTACTCAGACTGGTCTTGAATCTGTGAGCTCAGGGCATTCCACCTGTCTTGGCATCCTAGATTGGCTAGGATTACAGGCATGAGCCACCACACTTGGCTACCTGACTCCCATTACAGAAACTAGAATTGCTGTATAGCTGCCTTCCCATGACCTTCTGCAAGTTAGTACATGGACATGTCCAAGGCCAATGGGTCTGAAATCCCTTCTGAGAAAAAAAGGTTTCTGAAAAAAAAGGAGACACACAAGGAGAAATGCCCCTTTCTCTGATTTTGAATGCAATTATGTGAGGACATAGTGCTTAGTGTTGTGGTATCTTCATAATGTGAGGGGACAGCACAAGAACTTAGGTAGAAAAAAAAAAAAGGAGGAGTAGAGAAAGGGAAAGAGCCCAGGTCTGTGATAACATCATTGAGCTAACCCTGAATCAACTTCTAAACCAGTGTTTTTCAACCTTTTTTATTTCACAGCACACTTGAACCTATAAACTTTCATGCCACACTAAGTTTTGTTGATAAAAAAAAAAAGAGTTAAACAAACAAAAAAGAATATAATTACTGTGCTTTGAACTTTTTTCAAAAAAAAAAAAGAAATTAATGAACTTTAAAAAATGTTTGTGGACTCAGCGCCTGTGGCTCAAGCAGCTAGGGCTCCAGCCACATAACACCAGAGCTCGCAGGTTCAGATCCACCCTTGGCCTGCCAAATAACAATGGCAACTACAACCAAAAAATAGCTAGGCACTGTGGTGGGTGCCTGTAGTCTCGGCTACTTGGGAGGCTGAGGCAAGGGAATTGCTTAAGTCCAAGAGTTTGAGGTTTCTGTGAGCTATGATGCCACAGCAGTCTACCGAGGGCAACATAATGAAACTCTGTCTCAAAAAAAAAAAAAAAAAAAAAAAAAAATTTATAAGGCACACCTAAGATCTCTCACAGCACACCAGTTGAAAATCACTGTTCTAAACCAACTCTGACCAAACTACCTCCAGACTTCCTATTAGCTCATGATTTAATTGTTGAAACCTCCATTTGCTAGGTATTCTGCAGCCGAAACAATCTTTTCTGATGCTTTTGCACAAAACTTACTTCTCTGACTTGCCAAAAAGTCCATTCTTTTTATAGACTCTCCTAGTACCAGCATATCTTGCTCCCCCATAAGCACCTCCCATGCTTCTGTTTCAGGGCAATATAATTGTCTCTTTCTCTTCTAGAATATAAAGTAAGTTATCTGAAGACAAGGATCTTATCTGTTTTTGCAGATCATTTTCCTGGTGTCTAGCCTAGTCTCTGACACAAAATGGACTCCAAAGGATGTGTAGCGTAAATGAATGAGTGAGGCCAGGCACGGTGGCTCATACCTGTTGTCCTAGCACTCTGAGAGGCTGAGGCAGGTCGATTGCTTGTGTTCAGGAGTTCAAGCCCTCCATCTCTAAAAATAGCTGGGCATTGTGGCAACCGTTTGTAGTTCTAGGTGTTCAGGAGGCTGAGGCAAGAGGATCGCTTGGGCCCAAGATGCTGTGAAACTCTACCAAGGGTGAGGAAGTAAGACTCTGTCTCAAAAAAGAAAGGAAGAAGAAGAAATAAAACAAATGAATGAGTGAATAAAGCTAAAGAGAACTTTAAAAATGTCATCTCTATTGTTTTGTTTTGTTTTGCTTAAGAAAAGCTTGTACAGGGGGTGGGGCCTTGGTGTGTGCCACAACTTTTGGGGGCAAGACAGGATCCTAAGAGGGACTTTACCTAACAAATGCAATCAGTGTAACCTGGTTTCTTGTACCCTCAATGAATCCCCAACAATAAAAAACAAAAAAGAAAGAAAGAATGAAAAGCTTGTACAAATTATCTTTAATGTGATCATTTTCTCAGGTCTACAGGTCTTATTAGTTTCTCGAATTTCATCTTTGATCAACTGACATTTCCTGAAGACCTTGGTAGGATATCTGGATTAGGGGTTCTGTGTTGTTGGCAAGAGACCTGAAAGCATAAATCTACTTTTTACCAGGTTTGCTTTAAAAAAAAAATTAATAACCTTCTTCATTTTCTTATTTCTCACATTTCAAATATAGGATATAGACCTGAGAGTGCATCTTACAAGGGTATATGTGAAGCTTAGTAAATGTAGAATGTAAATGTCTTAACACAATAACTAAGAAAATGCCAGGAAGGCTATGTTGACCAGTGTGATGAAAATGTGTCAAATGGTCTATAAAACCAGTGTATGGTGTGCCCCATGATCTCATTAATGTACACAGCTATGATTTAATAATAATAAAAATAAATAAATAAATAAAATTTTTAAAAAATGTTAGTGAAACTATTTGTCAGTGTACAATTCGGTGGCATTCATTACCAGAGAGATTGTCTTTTTTATTCTTTTAAACCTGTATAAATTATCAACTAAACAAAGTAGCTGTGAATTCTTGCTAGTTAATATGTGCTTTAGAAAATAGAAATCTGTGGGAAGTTCTCTCTTTCCTTTTCTTTTTTTTTTTTTTAAAAAGCTTGGAAACATACTGAAGGCTTAAAAGAAAGATTGTTATATTCACCTATTTAAGGTAAAAATCTGTATTTTAAAAGACATATACAAAAAAAAAAGAAAGAATTTGTTATGTGTGTTTATTTTTTTATAATTTCACCCATACTATAGATTCTACCAGTAAACTTAATAGAATGTCTAAGTACAAATACCATTTTATTATTTCAAATGGAAGTATTCAAATGTGAATTGACTTTACTTTTTGCTTTCATTTCATGCATGGTGGCCAAAAGAAACATTTAGCTTAGTCTTTTTTGATGGCATGTGAAATTTACAGTGGATCTGAAATTGTCTGTTTTTAATTTTCTCCCTTGCACATGGGTCTTTAATAAAGCATCCAGAAAAAAAAAAAAAAAAAGAAAGAAAGAAAGAAATTAAAACCAGACATTTCTATCAGAAGTTTCACATAAAATCCCTAATGACATTACGAAATTCTACTGTCACTTATTGACCACAAACTAATTTTTAAAATCATATCTTATTTTTCACTGTTAATTTATTTGAAAACCTTGAATTAATACTTTATCTTATAAAATCATCATGAAAACCTTGAATTAATACTTTATCTTATAAAATTATCATGACAGCTGGCAGTGCTGCTGAGGCTTTGGAAACAAAATGAAATAATTTCTACCTAGAGTGGAGAACTGCCACTTGAAATTAGTTTTGGAAAAGAAAGGGTACAAAGAATCAAAATTCCTAGGAATTCTAGAAATTTTCCCACATAAATTTGATCACCTGCCCTATCACCCTCTGAAGTTTCCGCACTAAATTTTCAACTATAGGTCATTCTCAAACTTAACATGTAAAAAACATAATTAACAATATTCCTTTCTTTTCTCTTGCCCTCAAGATAATCTGTTCCTTCCCTCCAGCATTCTCTATTTTAGCAAATACATACTACTGTCTTCCTTCCAACAGATGTCATCAACTGTTAAATGCATAATTATTTTCTGTACTATTAAGAAAGAAAAAAATGCAACAATTGAACAGTAACATAGAACCAGTTATAAATCTCTATGTCAGACAGGTGCCATGTGGGAAAATGCATATTTCTGGAGGGAAGAAATATAGTAATTGCCTACCTCTTCATATTTTCTCTTTTTGTTATTTTTTCCTGGCCTCTGGAACAAAGACTTTATCTTTTAGCCTCTTTATTGCTAGTAGTAGCCATGTGCTTCGGTTTTGGCCAATGAAATAAGGGAAAGTATTACCTTCTGAGAAATAGCTTCTGAGAAAACTTTACCTTTAAACACAGATAACAGTCATACCTCCTTTTCCCTACTTTTATTTCTTCCATCCTGCTGCTTAGATATAATGCAAAAAAAAAAAAAAGAATGAATGATATAATGTGATAGCTCAGACCATAAGCCTAAAAAAATTACAAATGTTCACTGTATTTTTGTATTTACCTCAAATCCCATAACTTTTCTAGCTTATATACCCTCTATACCATCTCATCCATTTCGAAAATTCCAATGCAACCTCAAAGTTCCAGTTTAACAGTTTCTTGCTTCATTTAATGTCCCCACTTCACTTCCATCCTCACCCTGTCCAGCCACACACAAGGAATATCCCCTGTACCATCAGTATATATTACACAAACTTCTGCCAAAACGCTATTAAAAATAAAACAGCAAATATTATATACTCACTACATGCTTCATAACATGCTAAGGGGGTTGCATATTTTATTTACTCTTTACTCATGCCCCCAAATGTAAGTATTAATGTTTTCTTTCAGTGTCAAATGAGAATATTGCACTTTACAGGGGACAAAATATCTCCAAGCTGGATACTTCCAGAATGTGACAAAGATATGAAGCTCAATCCATGAGATTCCAGAATCTAAATTTTTAACCATATGAGAGATACATTTCTTCAAAAAATTGTGGGGGTATGTGTACACATATAAGAAACAAAAGCAGCAAATATTGGTAATTGTTGAAACTGGTTGATGAGTACATGGGGGAGTTTATTTTATTAACATACATGCACACACACATACTCGAATATTTCAAAACAATTCCTGGTCATATATTCTACCCTATGATAGGCAGAAACTTATGGAAGTCATACTAGGATCTTAATTAGCTGGCCTGGGGTGGGGTGGGGCTAGCTCTGACTAGATATGGCTGCCTAAATCCATCCCTTCAGAAAACACTAACTCTAAAGGAAGATGTGGGTGTGTTCCAGGCAAATAATTCAACTTTTGTCTAAGAGGTATAGGTTTTATTTTCTCTTCTGCCTCATAAATTAAAAATGTTCATTGACAATGAACACAATAGGGTTTATTGATTATAAATAAAACTGACTCTATAGTACTCTACAGTAATTTGTGAATCAGGTGCACTGAATTTTCTTATATTAGTTAAATATTATTGATTGCTTTAACAAATAAACCCAACATTCTCAATGGGTTATTGAGGTAAAATTTTCTCGTATGGGGCAGCGCCTATGGCTTAGACAGTAGGGAGCTGATCCCATATACAGAGGGTGGTAGGTTCGAACCAGGCCCTGGAGATCATTTCATTCAATAAGTGAATGAGAAAAGATGCTGTACAGATGGTGCGGGAAGTTTCTGTGGATTAGACTTGGAGGTGGCATATACCACTTCCACTCTTATTCAATTGGTCAGAACTCAGTCAAATGCTCACATTTAACCGCATGGGTAATTCTGGAGAAAGTAGCATGTCTACATGCCTTGAAGGAAAAGGAAATAGACTTTGGTTAACACCTAAAAGTCACTGTCATGGCCTGCTTTTTGATCACTGAATATCTTTTTCCCTTTTCCCTTTGCATATTGAAAACACTCATTGCTTTCCCAAGGAAAACGAGCCAAAGTGTTATGCAGACACTGTATCCAGCTGTCCACATACATGTGCAAACTTGAGGCCTATTGACATGAACTAAAAAGACAGGTTTTATATCCCCCACTGCCATCAACATATTCATTCAAATTACAATAGTAGAACTGCAATGAACACTTCTATTCAGAAAGGAAATGAACTAGATACCCAACTAACGCTAGTTTTTGCAATTTTGAAATTTTTCTGGGCAGGCATTATGAAGTTCCTCACCTTGCTTAGACCCTCATTCTTCTCACTGGCAGGAAGTCCCTTATCCACTGCTCTCCCTGGTTCATAGACTCCAATCTCGGGAGGGACTTGCTTGTCCTATATATCATTGTGTCCATCAGAAGCGTACCTGCACATTTGTATTGTTTGTTCCCAGTGTGCAAGTTTGGAAGTGTGATTGTGCTGACAATTCTGTTTCTTCAAAATTATAGAAGATTTCTAATTTATGTGTTTTTCATTCAGTTACATATGTTAGCAGCCACATCTAAAAGCCCTTTGTAGACATAGCTTTCAAACTTTATTTCTTTGCTTCCTTGACCTTCATGGTAAACAGCGTTCCAGGTAAATACAGTGACTAGGTGATTCCTGTGGGGGCACAGACAAGACATTTTCACCAAGTGCATCATCAAGAGTTGATAAATGAATGTGTTTTAAACTAGTAAGTTGGGGGTTGTTTGTGACACAGCAATAGATAACTATAACATGTGATTTTTTTTTTTCTCTTCTCTTAACTGGCCAGATATCTTGAAGGTAGCTGGACTTTGGGTGGAAGGCCACACCTGTAATCTGACTTGCCTGAGATTGAGTTGTATTAATGATACTGGAATTTCACCTTCAGCAGGTCTTTGGTCTCAAAGATTCAAAGAATGAATCCAGGGCAGCACCTGTGGCTCTAAGGAGTAGGGCGCAGGCCTATATACCATGCAGAGGTGGTGGGTTCAAACCTAGCCCTGGCCAAAAAAAACCCCAAAAAACAAACAACAACAACAACAACAACAAAAACCAAAGAATGAATCCACAGACCACAGATCAATGGCAAGACAGGATTTATTTTACATAACAGAATACAGAAAAAGCAACAGAGCTCTTGGCAGAGGGGAAGGCTTAAATCAGAACTCCTCTCTCTGCCATGTTCTTTGTCTAGGGTGTATGTAGTCCTATGGATTCTTTGTAGTTACATCTGGCGAGGACTTGGTAACAAAAGAACCGATACAGTCCCTTTTTCTGGGGTAAGATGAACCAGTGCATTTATGAATGGATACAGTCCCCTTGCTAGGGTCAAGGTGAATGAACAGATTAATGGATAGATGCAGTACGTTCATGATGGTCAGGCCTAGGAAACTTCCATGAAATTGATCAGGCCAAGGAAATGCGGGGTCGCCCTGAATGGGGGAACCCTGTGTCACCCTGGGGACTGTGAAATGCTCACAGGGGAGTACTGCAGCCAGAGGAGGGCTCTCTACATCCAAAGGTGGTTCTGGGGTTGGCACTGGCAGTCCGTTCACGAAATGGACCAGGAGCCAATTCACAGCAGCGTGGGCTGTGCTGTGGTCTCCCTGGACCAACCTGGGACGCGCGGGTTCCCGGCGCTGGCGGTCTGCGCAGCACTTGGTTCACCAGCTCTACTGCCTTAGCCCGCTGCACCTACATCGCAGGTAAAGATGCAGAAGGCGCGGCAGGTGCTCCGGGTGGCTGGTGCTGACCAAGATGGGGTGCAATCGCCCTGTATCATTAATATTATCAATATTTAGGCAGAAACAACAGGTATAAACTATGAATGCTAGGATGTACAATCACCCAGTGACCTTTTATTGCTCAAAGCCTGCCCCTCCCCCCAGGCTTCTACTGTTTAGAAGCAGTTGACCTTTTCAATCCTTGGAGGAACCACATTTAAGAACCTTTTCTTTCTTTTTTTTTTTTTTTATCATCTCCTTTCCTTTCTGCTTGCAAGCTAACTAATTATTTTCTGGGCACATTGGACTCCTGTGCTTGCTTTCTAAAAGAAGTCACTCACTTTTTCCAATCACTTTGACTAATGCTGTAGGTTCTGTAGTTTGGTGGTCTTTCTTCAGGTTTTCATTGAAGACAGTCTTACCTCATGTTTTGCTCCTGGATGTTATGAGTCTTTTTTTGGCTTCCAGTATCACTTTCCAAATTGTTTGATGTCCAACCATTAAGACGATGCCACAAAATTTCTTATTTTCAACAGTACTTCACTTCCAATATAAAATGTGTAATGGTTCAAAAATAGTATGTTTGTTTCTCACTCACACAAAATTCAGTATAGGTATTCCTGCTCTAAATTGTTTCTGGAACGTGTTTCAAGGCTCTTACTATCTTGTGGCTCAGCTCTCTTCATCCTAAATCTGAGCTGCTGGATGTACAAAGTGCATGAAAGATCACGTGTGAGAGACTTTTAGGGTCAGCCCTAGCACATCCTGTTACCTAAATATATCCTGTTTGTGAAATTCAGTCTCATGATTTTACCTGACTGCAAATGAGGCAGGAATGTGTGGTCTAGCTGTGTGCCCAAGAGGAAAAAACACAAAACAAAACAGAAACAGGTTTTCCAAAAAAAAACATCCAGTCTGTGCTATTCTAGGTCATAGAAGTGATAGGATTAACTCAGTTCTGTTTTCTTACTCATTATAGGTAAAAGCAAATTTGTAGACAACTTAAACATCAGTAATCTCAAAACATTGTGTGCTGGACTTTGGGAGGTCTTTTCTCTCTGCATTTGAATATGTATGTGGCTGATTCTTGAAATACCTCTCTAACCAAATAACATGCACTATGTAAATCTTGTTCCTATTAAGGTCAAGAAACTGATGAGTTTTGCCATCTAGTATCCTCTTTTGGAACTATTTCTAGACTAATGTAAATTATATCACTTTTCAAATCTTTTGGGGGGGGGAATGAAAGTGCTATTTCAACAAATTTACTGGTGTGCAGATTAAATGGAGAGTAAATATAAGCCATAATAAAATAGTCAGTTTTGAATCAGAATTCATGTGGTCCCCTTCCTTCAAATTTCAAATGATTGTTTTGTGTTTATTCCATTGTACTATGGGTGCTGACAGTTAATGAGCATGACAAGAATATTTTCAAGAAAAAAAGAAATATTGGTGTTGGGTAATTAACAGTTGTCTACACACAAAAAAGGGAGTTCAAACTTTTGTATACTTTAATTCCATTTTGAAAAATTGCTTTCTAAGTCTAATTTTTAATCATTCTTTGTAAGATTTTTAAATTTTAAAAGATGATGAACATGATAAAGGCTGTCAACAAGTTCTCCAAACAGATTAGACTTGTCCTTTTAAACTCTTAAAACCTAATTTGAGAGAAGCTAGCGATTTAGTTTGCTGAGTCTTCTCTTTTCTCATTGGTTGGGAGTTTCACTAAGACTGTACCTCCTTAAAGGCATTAACTAACTGAACAAGAAGAATCAATAGATTATATCCAGAGGGAATATTAATTTCTGGAAGACATCAAGATTCCAAAGCTTGCCTTGAAATCATCAGTTGGTCACATGGCCCAATTGCAACAATTGAGGAAAGCAGAATGGAGCTATCCCATGCCACTAAAAGGCTTAGCATACTAATGGCCCTTTGACACTACCAGCCATTCAGAAATCAGACTTTGTCATGCTGAAGAATAGACCACTCACCCCCAACAGGAAGCGTTGGGGAGGCAAACGTGACAGTAATTCCCTGTCAGATAAAACTGAGGTATTGTTTTGGATTCCATCATATGTGAAAAAAAATACCCAGTCATAAATTTAAAATATTTTGTCTTTACCTGTTAGTCACTCTGTGTTAAAATATTTGTGACATATTAAGGTTAACAATGTTTAGAATCTAGGTGTTTTTGAACAGGTTGTAGAAGTTGGAATATGACCACTTGTTATATTCTGATAATCTAAGTATTGCTAACAGTTGCAAATACAGTGATGCAAGAGAAAAACGGATCAATATTCAAGTATTTTTCACCTTGTGTTAGCTAGAAGAAGTCAGAAGATAGTGTGAGAAAATAAAGCATAGTAAGGAATAATCTGCTTTAGGGCTAATTTTCTCTGTATTTACATAGTTTTAAATGACCTTGTATTAACATGCAACAAAACACAAGAAACAATTCAATGGAAAGCCAGCAGAGAAACCCAGGAATAGTCCATGGAAACTTAGGGGGGTGGGGGGTACTCACACATTAACACATCAAAACTAATTTGAAGAGGATTTAATTGATCTGTGGATTGTCAAAAGAAGACTTCAGCTTGTAAATTACAAGTGGTCGTCTGCTCATTACCTTTTTTTCTTTTGAAAATAGAATGGACAGATATAATCTTTGTGTTTTATCTGTTTGTATTTATTTATTATTTCCCAACTTAACTACGAATTTGGTATGTTATATTTGCCTAATTATCTTTTGTTTGAATCATTTTTCAAAGGGGGAAATATTTATTTCAGGGTGATTATCTCTTGTTCCATGAAAGAGGAAAAAACAGGTTCAAATCAGGGAGACTTCATCAAAGAGACTTGTAATCCCTATTGTGTCTGTGTATTCTTCCCATCAGTTTAGAGACTGTGATAAATATCTCTTTGAATCAAGCAGTGGCACTTACTTTTTCAGGCTCCAACAATTTAAATGTGGTGCAAAAATAGGATATTCAGATACAGTAATTTACTACATTGAGTTGCTTTTGAATGTAAAAAAACTATTTGTAGTTTAAAAAAAAAAATGCTCCTTCGCTACAACTAGATTGATTTTTTTTCTATAACTTTTATTTTATAGCCCTGTGTTTTCTGGGGAAAAGTAAAATAAAATAGGATCATTCTTTGGACTCAGCATGTTTCATTGAACCCAAGAGATGAATAATTGCAAAAGAAAAAGAAGTCTTTTAAGGTTTCATTTAGCACTGAAAACATTCCCCAGACTGTCAGCCCCCAGTTAACACTGTCCTGCAAAAGCAAATATTTTTTTATATGTTTTGAACAGCATGGGTTTACAATAACATGGACTTTATTTTTCTTGAGTGAGCAGTCACCACTGATTTAAAATGATTAATTTTTAAATTTTAATTTTATTGTCCTAATCTTGGAGTTTCCATGTGGTTTGAATTTAATATTCATCAATTGGTATCTTTTATCTGTGCCTCCCTCTTCTTGAGATGAACTGAGTAATTATTACTTTTCCTTTTAAACCAAAAAGAGTGATAAAAGTTATGGGTAGATTTTGAATTATCTAAAGGCTTTATCAAAGGTGTTTTGTTTTTTTTTTTTTTAATTTTGAAGATTGTGAGAGCAGTTTTCCTAAGAGAGAAAAAAATGCCAGCTTTAAAGGATAGCATTGTCTGGAGAATAGATACATTTTATAAGTTTTGTTTTGTTGTCTTGGAAGAGAAGGGAAAACATCTTATTTAAAAAATAAATTTGGTATTGTGGGTGATTTATGAATATATTGGGCCTCATTCATTTGTCAGTGTCTGTAAACATTTTAAATTTTATAAAAAATATGTAATAATGGTATAGCATTGACAGAACACCAGTAAGATCATCACACACAGTCTCTTGAAAGAAAAAGAATTCAGTTTTATCCCTGATTATCTTTTTGATGTGCTGAAATGAAAACACTAAGTATTTAGAGACTATGTTTTACTTACCTTACCAGTTCACATTTTACTTTTGAAAATACTATTTCAACTTTTAGGATGTGAATGTTAGAAAGAATTGGTAAGATAAACGATATTTTTGTTAAAGTCAACAGTAAGTAAATTAGAACACCTTCAATGACAATCTCATAATGTGTTTTCCTTTCTTATTCTGTGATTTCCATTAGGTGCTGAGACACCCTGGGTGAAGTTAAAGTCTGGTTCCACTAGAGCCCCTAGTCTGATAGTGAGGTTGATTTTGCAAACTGCATGTGAAGACTGATGATTTGCTTCTCTAGCTGGGATGAGCACCCCACTTCCTCCACCTACCAGGCACTCAAAACCACAAGAAAACTGCAGCCAGTTTTTTCTTGGAGCAGACTGTTTTACTGCAGGATAATTAATTTCAAACCTTATTTTGCATTACAAATACAGATATACTATTGAATACAATGCAAAATTCTCAAGTTATCAGTTCAAACATACAACTTTAAAGAAGTTTTGAGATCATGGAGATCTTCCAGATGTCTTCTCAAGTTCACTCTCTACAGTTAGGGTTCTCAAATAGAATAGCATGAGAAACCCTGGATTAAAGCACAGAAATGTGAAATCTTTCCCCCCCCTTCCTAACGGTAATAGCAGCTCATGTATGCACTATTACTACTATGTATCTTCAGTGAATTCTTCATCCAAATCATTTTATTTCTGAAACTTGGACTTTTGAACAAGAGAAAACCTGGCACAGAAGGATAAATGCAACTGAAATCCAAATGGAGTAATAAATGGTATTTCAAGAGTACTGAATTACTGAGCCACATGTAAGGGGGGTAGTGATGTTATTATTTCTTTGTGTTTTTATTCCTTTAAAAAAATGAAATTGGGCTGGGCATGATGGCTCACACCTGTAATCCTAGCACTCTTGGAGGCCGAGATGGGTGGATTGCCTGAGCTCAGTAGATCTAGACTAGCCTGAGTAACAGTGGAGACCTCGTCTCTAAAACATAGCTGGGCGTTGTGGTGGGCGCTTGTAGTCCCAGCTACTCAGGAGGCTGAGGCAAGAGGATGGCTTGAACCCAAGAGTGTGAGGTTGCTGTGAACTATGATACCAAGACACTCTACCCAGAATGCAAAGTGAGAATCTGTCTCAAAAAAAGAAAGAAAGAAAGAAAGGAAGAAAGAGAAAGGAATTGTTATTCTTGGTTGTAAAAATACTTGTTTATTTGAAAACATAAAACCATATAGCAAAGGTAAAGAAGGAATTAAAATTCACCACAGGTCTTATCACCATGAGGTTATCCAAGTTCATTAACAAACTATTTATTGAGCCCAGGCATGGTGGCTCATGCCTGTAATCCTAGGACTCTTGGAGGCTGAGGGAGGAGGCTGCCTGACTCACTGGCTGAGCTCACTGTCTGAGCAAGAGTGAGACCCGGTCTCTAAAAATAGCTGGACATTGTGGTGGGCACCTGTAGTTGAGGCGTTGAGGCTGAGGCCAAAGAATCACTTAAGCCCAAGAGTTTGAGGTTGCTGTGAGCTGGGATGCCACAGCACTCTACCAAGAGTGACAAAGTGAGACTCTGTCCCTCCCCCCAAAACCCCCAAATCCAAACTATTTATTGACTGCTCACTGTATGACAGAGACATCTTTCTATATGCACACATTATTATATGTAAATAGGACACACCATACATGCTGTTCTCTTACTTGCTTTTTTGTAATAAAAAATTTGTTACAGACAACAAGTATGTGTCATAATTATCACTTTAAATGTTAATCATTGTCTGGCATTACTTTATACAGACTTAAACAAAATAAATATTGTTAGGGCCTTTCTTGATTTCTTATTTCCACATCAATCTTTTGAGGGCAAAGCCTTCTCAGGTTTACTTCAAAAAATGAGTATTTCTGTTATTTTATAATTTTTCTATTGAAAAATGCAAAAGACAGCTCCTCTATCTATACATATATATGTATATATATGAATTTATATATCCATATAGACATGTATGTTTGAAATGTATATATATTTATTTTTGCCATATTTATTTTTAAATCCTATTCTCCATTTAAAATAATTCAGAGGCTTGGCGGCCGTAGCTCAGTGGTTAAGCAGCCGGCCACATACACCAAGGCTGGTGGATTCGAATCCAGCCCAGGCCTGCTAAACAACAATGACAACTACAACAACAACAAAAAAAATAGCTAGGTATTGTGGTGGGTGCCTGTAGTTCCAGCTACTTGGAAGGCTGAGGCAAGAGAATCACTTAAGCCCTACAGTTTGAAGTTTCTGTGAGCTGTGATGCCATGGTACTCTATCAAGGGTGACATAGTTGAGACTCCTCCTCAA
>CAUYPK010010197.1:0-21977 GCA_963574355.1 Loris lydekkerianus
ACCATTGTAAGATGCACCACAAGTGAAATTGCCAGGAAGGCTATGTTAACCAGTGTGATATAAACGTGTCAACCGGTCTGTGAATCTAATGTATGATGCCCCATGATCATACCATTGTACATAGCTATGATTTAATAAAAATAAATAAATAAATAAATAAATAAATAAAAAGAAAATTGTTTATAGGTCAAACTACCTTTAAGGCAGAAAGTGTTCACTCAACATGCCAGAAACCAACATCAGAGAATATTTTATTTTAGCAGCTCTGATGCACAGAAGCCAACAGTATCTGAGTTACAAAACCTGCATTTGGATCTCTGTTATTTATTAAAACCTGCATTTGGATCTAATCTCTGTTATTTATTAGCCTTGGGCAAGTTCCTTAGCCTCTCTGATGCTCAATTTCCTTATTAGTAAAGTAAGAAAATTCTGACCTTCTTGTGAAGATCAAATCAAAAAAATGTATATAAACATTCATACTTTATAATTTAAAAAGAGGCATTGAATTTGCTGGGTTTTAGAAGTCTCTGTTTTGTAAGGAGAGAGAAAGAGAGCAAGTGCAGGAAACAGGAAAGGGGAGGGATAAGAGATAAAGGACTGGGAAATGTTTTGTCCGTGTGGGAAACATTTGATTACTGCTATAATGATGAACCAGTTTCAGTTAAAATAATCACAGTAAATAGCTCACAGTTTTTCTCTCTCCCTACCCCAAATAGTTTCCCATATCTGCCCACCAAAACTTGTGTAAGGAGGTAAGATCATAAATTGCAATATCATCTTCTGAGAGGAAATCCTAATGAAGGGGAAAAGAAAACAATATGGAATTTGGGGATAATTCAAAAGCTTGGCAGTCAGTCTCTGAGTGACTGAGAGTTGGCTGCTTCAGCATCCATTGCTTCATGCTGTGACAGCGAGCTGCCATTAGAATGGGCATGCAGCCAGGTGTGGCCCGCCCAACACCCTCACCCGACCCCAAACACAGGCATGGGTATGTGACCATGACTTTTTAAAACCTAAGCTCCCCAGGCCCAGGCCCGTCTGCCTGCATTTGCTGACGTGTCCTTTGTGTGCCCTCATTGTGTATGCTTCAGACCTGTTTAGAATATAGGTCTGCCATGCTTTCTAATAACCGACGGGAAAATGGGGCTGTCTGCAAACAACCCTAACTTGAAGGAGAATTAAGAAACTATTTCCATTAGAATTTCTTTAAAAGTGTCAGTGAGATGATGTTTAGGCTATGATTTTAGAAACAAACCATAAGATAGCTATTAGGTGAAATCCATTTCAATTTTGCTGAAGTTTTGCCACCTTTGAATTCTGGTATTAGCCACTTTGAATTCTGGTATTTGAACTCCCACTGGGGTCAGTAAAAAATAAAATAAAATAAAAGGGCTTCCATTTTTGTATTGTTGTAAATGCTGCTGCAATGGAATAAATAATCCTATCAATCAATTTTTGTGATATGAAGGCTGTGATTTCTTTTATTCTCCAGTGGAAACCACATGCAAGGGCAGAGGCCAATACCATTTGAGCAGAGTGTGGCGTGGAGAACTAAACGCTTTCTGAGAATAAACAGGATCAGTAGCGAACACGTACATTTCCAAAGTGTTGGTTTTTCTCCTTAGTCTGGGAATGAAAGGAGATGGTTTTCCCAGAGGCCATTTTGTCCCCTTTATCATGTAGGAGGTGAGAACTCAGCCTTCAGCTGGGAGTGAATGTGGACTTGGACACTTTGAATCACTCCAAATGTTGGTGTGAGACAGAAGGCTGGAAATATCTCAGCCCATATCCCTTTTGGGCTCCGTCATCTAGTTAATTCTTTTCATTTATGATTTTCTAGTTAGCAACACCTTTAGAAATAGCAAAACAAGTGTTTGGATTGATGCGCTGAAGTCTGTCTTCAGACTCATACCAGCGCAGGGACACCAGGACTGATGGGGCAGGCGTGGGATCTGGCTATTTGAAATGGGACAAGTGTGTTTGCTCCTAAATAAAATCTCCTTGTTTTTAATGTGGGACTAATTGGAGATGGAAATTCTAGTGCCCAGGGCATATACTTGTTCTTAGGGTCTTGGCCCTGATGTATTCTTAAATATTTCCAAGATCAGAATCATGCTATGTTTATGAATTAGTATACAGGGAATTACTAAACATTCAGAATGTAAAAGAATTAATGGCCAAAAGCACACATTTTCTCTTACTGCGAGAATGTGAAGGGAAAGCCTTCAGGTTCTATCTCTGAAGCAGTTTAATACCTTGACCCAGTCCATCCTGTGACCCACCACCTGTTATTTCTTTTCAACCATCAGGTTATGCCAAAGTGCAGGACAGGAAAGAAGAATTAAAGGAAGACCTCAGGAGTGGGAGGGAATAGAGAACAGCCTTGAATAAGTAGCAAAAATGCTACACCTTTGTCTTAGGACTCAGATTTTAAAAACTATTTTCTTGGTTTCTAAATTACTGCATTAGGGGTAAATTCTTTCTCTTTCTTCTCCTACTCCTCCTCCTTCTTTTTCTTTAGACAGAGTCTCCTCTGTTGTCCTGAGTAGACAGAGTGCAGTGGCATCACCATAGCTCACAGCAACGTCAACCTTCCAGACTCAGGCAATCCTCCTGCCTCAGCCTCCCAAGTAGCTGGGGCTACAGAGGTACCACTGCCATGCGGGCTAATTTTTTTTCTATTTTTGGTATAGATGGGGTCGGGCTCTTGCTCTTAAACTCCTGAGCTCAAAGGATCATCCCACCTCAGCCTCCCAGAGTGGTAGGATTATGAGAATGAGCCATGGTGCCCAGCCTTCTTCTTTGTTTTTCCAAAATTTACTCATATAAAATGGTTTCCCTAAAATCAAAGTATCTTGAAATGAGACTTGTTGTTTATAGAAGAATATTTCCTTCCTGAGTGTACAATAAACTCTATTTCACTACTCTCTTCAATCATGAGATCTCCCGGGACAGAGACTGTGTAATTGTTCATCAAACAGTTTCCCTTTTCCTCCTGGACAACCAGCTAGGCTGCGTTTCCCAGCCTCCCTCAAAGGTAGGTACAATCATAAAGCTGAGTTCTGGTCAATGAAGTGTGAGCAAAAATGATGTCCACCAACAAAGCTGCTACCACCACCACCATCACCACCACCACCATCACCACCACCACCATCACTGCCACCAGGCCTGGCCCACAAAACCTCTTTTGCAATCTTCCAGACTCCCTATTTTCCTTGTTACTGGCTGGAAACAGCAGAGCCAGGGGATGAATTGGGGCAGAAGGGTGCTTTAACCTAGGGCCTCAAACCTCAGGGGTGTGTGGATAGAATTCAGAGGACCTAAGACCTTGAATAGGGAAAAAGATTTGCATCTGTATGCTCCCTGGCTAATTGAAATTTAGTATTTTCTTCAATTATAAATGAAAGCAAAAAAAAACTATGTAGAATTAACAAAACCTGTGAGGTTGTCACCAATGAAAATTACAGGTATTTTCATATCACCTTGCAGTTGTTGATGAGATCACAAAATGATGTATGGTCATTACTGCCCTGACATCTTAATAGTTATTTTATTTCCCTCTGGATCTTACTCTAATAAGAAAGCACCTATATCACAATTTCTTAAATATTTAGATAACTATATTGGATTTGCAATGCCAAATAATTCACTTTATATATTTATATTATTCTGAGACCAGTCCTTAGGCTTAATCAGGCTGCTAAATGGGTCCATGGCACAAGAAAAGTTTGAGTCCCTGTCTTGGGGGTGGTGGGACCACAAGGTAGAAGAACCCTGGGTCCCTGAATGACTGCATGGAGCAGAGTCCTTTCTCTCTCTTTCCTCCTCATCCCGATCCCCACCAATTCACTTTACACTGAGACATGAGTGAGAAATAAACTGAAATTTGCAATGGCTGTTTCAGTAGTTAATCCATGATTGACTCTTTCCCATAGGAAGGTAAGTAGGGAAGAAGTCAACATTTCTGAGTACTGATATTAACATTCTGAAACTCAGTTTTCTAGCTCTAACTGACAGGCATTTAGGTGCTGGGCTTTTACCTTTGTGGCCCTCAGTGACAGCAGAAGGAGGAAAATTAATCCCCAGCATCCTTAGACTACGCACTCCTATAACCATATCAAAATCCAGCTTGTGAAGAGACACACACAATTGAGCTGGTGTGATCCGAGGACAGATTGTTTAATTGTTCACAAAACTGGCTCCAGGAGTATCTGCCTACACACACCATAGTCATGTAAACAGATGGCTTACTAGCTATGCCAGGGAGCATAAAATACCACTCCTTTCAAAATCAATATTTTCCTTTCAAAATCAATATTTCTTTTTAATACAGAAGCCATGAGATAAGAAGTAAAAGAAGACAAATTTATTTTTAAATTGGTTTTAAAACTAGAAAAACATTCCAATGTGGTCATCAAATTGAATAATTGAATGAGTTAAGGGAGTGTGAGTATCAGTGGCTGAGCATATGCTTCTTGTTGAAAGTTTAGCAGGAAATAGCTTTTTCTTTCTTTTTCTTTCCCTGATTTGTTTAACAGAATATTTACTATAGTTCTGTTTTAATGGGCTGCTAGTGGTATTCCAAGTATTCACTTGCACATTACCTTAGAGCAATGGGTTTATAAGCCTAGTCAGGTTGATGATTACACAGACTCAAACCAATATCACATCTGTAAAATATGCAATTCATTTTTAGCCTTAATTTACTTGTTGGTAACTAATGCATCAATATTGTTTTGCTTTTAGCTTTTTGCTTACACATATGGGCAAACAAAATACTATAATTGGCATTCCTAGGTTTTCAATGCTTAAGTTTCAAGCAATCATTTAATACACTTAAAATTGGCTTTGTTCTTGAGCAGTGTGGACATCTTAAGAGAATTTTATCATTTACTTTTTAAAATAATTTAATTTGTTCTCTGAGTAAATAACACAATATCCAACTAGCAAAAAAGAGTATTCAATAAAAAAGCAAGTCTTAACTTCTCCCTTGCCTTCTAAAAATCTAGTTTCTTTCTCTGGAAGCTACTACTATTAACAATTTCTTCATCTTCTTAAAGTATTCTATATATGTATATGTAAATAAACATGTATATATTAATTTTTTCCATACAAATATGGTATTACTCTGTAACTACTCTTCAGAACTCTCTTTTTTAGCTTAACAATAATGTCTATAACATCTTCCCATATCAATACATAAAGAACTTCCTCCCTTTTCTATATAGTATTCTAGTTTATGGATGTAACTAATTCATACTAATGGATATTTAGATTGTTTCCAACCTCTTGCCATTATGTATTTCAATGAACATCTTTGCCCAATAATGTCATTTTGCACATATGAGTGTGGATATCTATTAAATAAATACCAAGGAGCAGAAGATATGGATATTTTTAATGTGATAGATACCATAAAATATTATTATTTAATTATGCTATATTCCTTCACTAGGGAGGAATTTCCCCTAAAGAATTTCAGTGATGCAAAGACGCAGCCACTAACTTGGCCTCCCTGGTCCTAGCTGAAAGGCTGAGTAGATACAACGGCTTAGACCTAAAAATGGTGAACGGAAACAAATTTGCAAAATAGAGGGTGTTTGAGCTTGGGGTAGGGAGGTGAGAGAGGAGTGAAAGAGGTTCAAAGGGGTGACCTAATGGCATTTGGAGTTGAGGTCAGTTTGTCTGAAGATGCCAGTAAATGCACAAGTTAAGGAAAGGGAGCTACCTGGAAAAGCTCATTGTGCAATTGTCACAAGAGAGAGAACACAGTGGAAGATATAGATGTGAATTCTACCTTCACTACTTACTTGAGCTTTGTGATCTTGGATAAAGTAGGAGAGCAACACTTACTTCATAAAGTTGTTATAAAAAATAAAGAGACAGTGCACATAAAAATCCCAGGGGTATCATATGAACTTAACACATGTTAGTAGAATCTGCATAAATTTAGTTTCAATATGTTTACACATGAAGGAATACTAGCTACTGGAAAGTCCACCAGAATATCACCGCCATAAAGGCTGCGGCTATGTGTGGCTTGTTTATTGCAATATCCCCTGTGCATAGAATGGTGACTGACATCAAGGAGATGCCCACTGAATATTTATCAAATGAACGAAATTTGGGTCACCTGTGTAAGTTGGACAAGGAAATGGAAGAGACAGGCTGGTTCAGAGGCATAATTTGGGGAGATATAATTATAGAGATATAATTTGGGGAATGATCTGTTTATAATAATGGTCCTAATCATTACCAGGAATTTTCTAAAAATATATTGATTGAATTAAAAAATGTTTTCAGAAATTATTTCATGAAGTCAGATGGGCTCCCCAAACTTAAAGGAGGAAAAGAGAAGTATTTTTATTTAAAATATTTGTATTACAGTAATTTGAACTGTTGACAAAGTTACGGCATATTTTATTTTTCTGTAGTCTTAAGCTACTTTTTCACCCATGCTTCAGCTGGAATAGATTAAAATGTTCGGGTTGGTCTGTTGTTGGCTATATGCCCCTAAAGCCTGCTTTAAATGTTAATGAAGTTTTTGTCTCCACATGGAAAGGTATAGATGAGAAGACAATTCCTCAAGGTTTCTTATTGATCAGGCATCAGGTTTTCAAATTAAATGAGGGAATTTGGGTTAGATAAGCTTGAATGCACTTTACTGCTCTCCGATTGTAGAATTTTGTGAATAAAAGCAGTAAGGGAAGAGCCAATGGTTAAGTAAAAGAGAGCGAGAAAAAACCCAGGATTCCTATGGGACAGGAGACAATTGAGAGACTGTAATAAACACCTCACATTTATAGAGTGTTTACTAAGAGCCGGGCTTTATATACCTGTTTCACTTAATCCTTGAAATCCCTGTAAAAGGTTGTCAGAAATTCTGTCAGCAGCTGGAGGGAGGTCTTTCTGAGTACATACCGTGATTTGAAGCAGCAAAGATGCCAACAATAATAGGCTTTGTGAAAGAAATGCTGACCTAAATCAAAGAACTGTTTTCCACTGAGTTGAAAGGGCTTTTAATCTGGGGGTGGTCTTCCAGCCACAGAGACATGCAAACCTTATGTCATCTTTGACTCTGAAGGACAGGGTTCTATGTGACACTGAAGGCTGAATGGTTACGACTTTATGGAGCTGGACTTCTGTGCTTACCTTTCCCCCTCTCTAGAATCAGTTCTTATTTCCTTAATTGGTGACATTCTTTTCCTCTTCTATTTTCACCTTTATTATGAATTTCTGTAAGCAACTTAACATATGGTTTTAATAGGTTCTTTGTATTAATGTTGAATGTACACCAATGGTTAGCAATAGGTGAGGACTATAGCTCCCCCAGCCTGTGAACACTATAGGTAATAAGAGGAAGACTCAGACAAACTCAGCTACCACACATTTATTGACAAGTAGGCAAAACAAGTATGCAACTCAAAGACATCATATCTCTGCCCTTTTAGGTGCTACAATCAATCCCTGTTTGAATAGCAAATGCAAAAAAATTCTAGAGGCAGGTTTCTTCTAACCTTATGGTTGCCATAAGGTAACAGGAATTCTCTATAGATGTGTAGTACTACCTGAAGTTTGGTACCATTATACTACAAGTCCCTAGTGATCAAAACAGCATGGTACTGGCACATAAATAGAGACACAGATCTATGGAATAGAATAGAAAATCTAGATACAAACTCAGCCACATATCACCATTTGATCTTTGATAAACCTAACAAAAGCATGCACTGGGGAAAAGAATCACTATATAATAAATGGTGCTGGTAGAACGGGTTAGCCACATGTAAAAGACTAAAACTGTACTCACATCTCTCACCATTGACAAAAATCGATTCTTGCTGGATAAAAGATTTAAATTTAAGATACAAACAATAAAAATTCTAGAAGAAAGTGTGAGAAAAACACTTGAAAATATTGGCTTGGGAAAAGATTTTTATAAGGAAGACTCCCCTGGCAATTGGAACAACACCAAAAATAAATAAATGGGATTTGAGCAAGCTAAAAAGCTAAGGGTACCACAACCAAGGTAAACAGACAACCTTTAGAATGGAAGATTTTTGCAAGTTATGAAACTGACAAAGTCCTCATAACTAGACTCTATAGAGAACTCAAATTAATCAATAAGAGAAGAGTAAACAATCCCATTTATAAGTGGGCAAGAGACTTGAACAGAAATTTCTCTGAAGATGACAGATGAAGGGCCGACAAACACATGAAACATTGCTCATCTTTAATTAACAGAGAAATGCAAATCAAAACCAGTCTGAGATATCACCTATCAGCTGATTTAGACAGCTCTCACTGGAGCATGGTTATCACAATGCTAATCATGGAATCACACATGTTAGAAGAGGAAGAAGCTCATGATTAGGTCAACAAGTTCATTCTACTTCACCTGAACAATGCTGGACTATTCTCTCTGCTGTGTCTCTTACCAAATGAGGAGTTCATTTGTTATATATTGGCCAGGGATTGGTTATTGGAGCTGTGTGGTATCTCCTTAGCCTTTCCTCAGCCTCTTTTCTTAGTGACCCTGACCCTCAGCTTTCCATCGTCTATTCTCCTCCATCCTATGGCATTACCTTAGCCAGATTTAAGCCTGTAATTGGGCTGGTACATTTGCAGGATCTGAGCTAGAAATGGGAGAACACTTCTTCCAAGACTATCCCTTCATGTACCGGGGGCTCCAATGGGCCCCTGGAGAAGAAGGAAGAGGAGAAGGTACTCTATTCAGGAAAAGAGTATTAGACTATGAGCCTGAGAAGGAAGTTAGAAGTCATCTCTCCAGACCCCAGAGTGATGACCTGTCAGTGAACTGTATCTCAAGTCATAATCATGCAAATTTTAATAGCAAGTTTTCCATTGGAGAACTTTTTATTCTAAACACCTTTAAGGCAACAACTCAACAATATAAAAAAAAAAAAAAACAACTTAAAAATGAGTTCAAGTGTGACTCCACTGGTAGATGTTACCACACCTATCATGTTAGAATAAGTCCCCCTGTGTGCATTGAGAAGACCTCATTTCTGAACATCTGGGAATCTTCCATGTGATCTTCTAGTTGATATTTATGATGTCCAAAACATAGCAGTGAGAATGTTGAGAGCAAAACAAGACTTTTAAAAGTTTGAGCTTAAGATTGAATATTCATGGCTGGGCGTGTTGAATTGCACCTGTAATCCTAGCACTCTGAGAGACCAGGTGGGTGGATATCTTGAGCTCACGAGTTTGAGTCCAGCCTGAGCAAAAGTGAGACCCTGTCTTTACTAAAATAGAAAAACTGAGGCAAGAGGATCAGTTGAGCCAAAGAGGTTGCTGTGAGCTATGATGCTGTGGAACTCTACCCAGGGTGACAGCTTAAGACTTTGTCTCAAAAAGAAACAATAAGATTGTATATTTATGATTTAGCTTCAATTAAAAAGAGGAAAATTTTGGAGGAGAGCACTTATTTCTCTTTTAAGATAATTTACTTTTTATATAATACCACTTGTGAGTAATAAGTGTGTAGGAGGGTTAAATTATCCTATGGTAATGCACAATCTCAGAGGCCCAAAACAACCAAAGTCTATTTTTTATCCATGTTATAGATCCATTGTAAGTGTTGTCCTGACTCTGGGTTCTAGGAATACAGAATTGTCAGTCTTTGGAACATTGTCAATCATGTGGCAGAGAGCACAAGAGAAGAGCTTTGGAAGGGCTCAAACTAGAAATTGAAAGGATATGTGCTCACAACTCACCTTGGCTACCACCAGTCACATACCCTGACTCAACAGCAGGGGTAGGAAACATTATTTTACCAAGTACCTGGAAGGCAGAGAGCTGGAAATATCTGGCTAATAGTCCTAGGGACTTTCACATGCATTGAGCTTGAAATGACAAAATTTGATCTGGTGTACATACAAAATCATGCATGTCCCATGCTTCTGATAATTTTGATACATTTGCCTTTAAAAAGTGAATACTCAAAATAGGAAAAGGCTCTACTTATCAGTTCTGTGCACTTGGGGAATGACCACTGAAAACTCGTAGAAAGCTTTAAAAAACATTATTTTCTGCATTCACTCTAGGGATTCTAATTCAAGTAGTCTGAGGTGCCATTTAGGCATCGGGATTTTTCTGTGCTCCTGAAGTGATGCTAATGTATGCCCCTAGCAGAAATCACTGGTCTATTCTGAGGGTCAAGGTTTTAGAGTAATTTTTAAATTCAATCTATTCTATCCATCTGTGTGGTCTTAAACAAGTCAATTAACCTCTCTGGGTCTCAATTTTATTATCTGTAAATTTAGGCGTGGCATACAACATCTTCTGCAGCCCCTTCCAGCTGTAAAAATCTCTCCTAGACCACTGACTTCTATTTAGAAAATGTTTCAAAGCTCAGGTTAATATGTAAGTGCAACCAAATTACTTTGCCAGTCAATCTGTTTAAACTCTTATATTTTTAATCATGAAATAAGGACACTAATTGGAAGAGTTTTGCCCAGGTAAATAGTGATATTTTTTTCCCCAAACCTGGAAGCCTCGTCAGACTTAGGGGAAAGTCACAAGAAAAGATAGTAAAAGAAAAAAAAGGTAAAAAGTTAGCTTGAGCTCTTGGCCATATCTGGATTGACAGCAAAAATGAAGCTAGGTGAACTTCCTAGCTTAAAATGAAAAAATTGTATTACCTAAGGCCATTCAGATAAAAATAAATTTTAAAAAGCCACTTCCCTTGATTCTTCTTGCTGAAAATGAAAAAGTTAAAGGTTTCACAATTTCTTCACCATGTAATCCTATCTCGGTGCTGTCAGCGTCTTAATAGCGTATTGATTGGCTCACACTCCTGCTATCTTTAAAGAAGCATTATTACTCTGTTGGGCCAAACATGAAAAACTACTTTTAAAGACCTTTTTAAGGGTTTTTTGATTTTTCAAAATCTTCTTGGGGGCTTATTGAGCTTCTCTGGAAGCTGGAATTAACTCTACAATGCTCTTTCTCTATTTCTGAGACAGTGAATTCATCTAAAGCCAGTAAGTTGTCAATGACTCACAAGAAGGGGAAGATGAGGGGGCCCTTGAGATAAATTAATATGGTAATTATTTAATGGACACCTGTGTTTCTAGACTATTTCTAAGAGAGAGAATTTTTGCTGTCATTGCATTGGAAGCTCATGATAATTATCAATTGTTTTTAAAATATGTGAAGTTGACTCCAGTGTTAAGGAGTAGGGAGTAAGGAGAAAAGAAGATGGATTGAAAAAATTAAAACTTTTAGTACATAAAATAGCATTGCACTGTTGTTCAATTATTAAAATGCCTGGCAAGCTGAAATAAGACAAAATCTTCATTTATAGCCTCACTGTTCAGTATTTATTCAATATCTAGAGTTCTTTTCTTCAACTATTAGAGAAAAGCATCAGAATTATTTTTGTTGAATGGTTAGAAAAATATTTGATAATTATACACCAACATATTAGCACTTTGAGTGAAGGAGTGGTGCTTGAGTCCTAATTCTTTCTTTGGGAATCTCTGTGTTTCATTGGTTTTCTCTGTTAAGCATATATTCCTTTGGACCTTGCTTTTATTCCTTGCTATGTTTTTGGGGAAATGACTTAACCATCCTGAGCCTCATTTTGCCATCTCAAAATAAAGATAATAATCATATCTACCTCAAAGAGTCATGGAAAATATTAGGGTAAATATCACATGAAATGGCTATGTGACCATCTTTCAACCTATGAAAAAGACAACTTGGTATGGGTCAATATAATAGAGCAGAATACAGTGGAACCTCTATAGTTGATGGAGGTTCTTCCTACATTGACCACCTCCTTAAATTGACTTGATTTTCATAGAGCAGACATGCACTGCATATACACAATGGAAGACTGATCTCTATGTATTGACTGGGCTGTGTCTTGACTACTTGGACTATGACACACAATACTAATTTACCCTCTATAACCTGACCAGTCGAATTTACTCTACACCAATGGATAAAAAGTGTGGTCTGTGCCCCTTAGATGTATTATTTTTTCTTTAGTATGTTCTTTTCTCATGTTTTATTATTGCTGTGTATTGGATTAGGCCTAACATCCTACTGTTTTTTATCATATGTTGTGAAAGGCTTTTTTCACAATTACAGAAAAATTTTACAGTTAATTGAGACCGGATGATCCAATGACACGATGTCAAAGAGGTAACATTAAAGACAAAGGTTCCAGAGGTCCTCAGACTTTTTAAACAGGGGGCCAGTTCACTGTCCCTCAGACCGTTGGAGGGCTGGACTATAGTTTAAAAAAGAAAACCTATGAGCAAATTCCTATGCACACTCCACATACCTTATTTTGAAGTAAAAAAACAAAATGGGAACAACTACAATCACACCGCCTCATGTGACCCACGGGCCGCAGTTTGAGGACCCCTGACTGGGAAACAACAACCAAAGAAAAGCTACAGAACATTTTGGTGTTGGCAAGACCACAGTTAGCAATATCCCAAAACATCAACACGAGTACTTGAAGAGATACGGTAAGGAAAGCAGAGACCTACAGCAGAAAAGGACGAAAATTTCCCTCAATGAAGTCAACCAAGCCACATTAAGCTGGTTTAAACAAATGAGATTCAGTTAACACCTGAATCTCCTGGCCAATGATCCAATTAGCTGCTAAAAAATTTGCATAGGAATTCAGGTGGCAGATTTTCAAGCATCAAGTGGGGTTGGCCCCTTTAATTATCCAGGAAGTCTTAAGTGGTGAATCCAATGAAGTTCCAGTACAGTGGTTCTCAACCTTCCTAATGCCGCAGCCCTTTAATACAGTTTCTGTGGGTCGCAACCCACAGATTGAAAACTGCTGTTCCAGTCAAAGTTGTGGAAAAGTTTATCAAAAAGTTCCTGGACTTCACCAGAGGCTTTAAAGATGGTGACATCTTTAACTCGGATGAGGGTGGACTGTTTTTCAAGGTGATGGCTGTCAGAAGCCTTGTTCTAAAGGGTGAGAGATGTGAGAGTGGAAAACTTCCCAAAGAACAATCCACAGTTCTGCTTTGTGCTAGCTCAACCTGAGAGAAACTAAAGCCCTTGGTGATTGTTAAATAGGCAAAGCCACATGCATTCAAGAACCTGAAACCTGAAGCCCTCTGTGTCACTTGGAAATCAAACAAATGCACTTAGAAGACTAGTGCCCTATTTGAGGAGTGAGTAAGAGGTATTATCTGAGAAATGAAGAAGAAGAAATGGTGTACTGGTCACCCACAAGTGAATCATCTCACAAACGTGACACTGAAATTTCTTCCTCTAAACATGACCTCAAACATCCAACCTTTTGACCAAGGCATCGTCAAAACATTTGAAATACACTATAGAGCCCAACTTTTGCAGTGGGCCCTTGCTAAAACACAAACCTGTGGTTGCCTGTGGAAGCAACTTCATCTGCTGCATCAGTTAACACTCTGGAGGCTGTCCTCTGGATCAGTTCCACTTAGAATAAAGTTCACCCAGAAACAACAGAGAAGTGTTTCAAGAAAGTTGATTTGTCAAAACCCAAGAGCACAATGTTTTGGCCCCATGAGACGGTCCATGTCTGAGTTTTGATTATGTAAAATTTCATATGATATAGCAAAGTACATGTACATATCAGTAAGGAAGGCCTAGTTCCTTATGTTGACCACCTTCGTATAATGACCAGTTCGTTACAGTCCCTTGGGTGGTCACCTTATAGAGATTCTGCTGCACATGTATTAAATAAGCCTTTAACATTAGGCCTGACAAATACTAAGCACTTGGGAAATATTAGCTCTAAAAGAATGTTAAGGAAATACAAAGAGAACAAATTCAGAAACAGAAAAGATATGTAATTTTTAACATTCAGATTTATTGAGATATAATTTGCATGAAGTATACAGTTCTATAAATTTTTATAAACTTATACACCTGAGCAACCACAGTCAAGACACAGAACAGTTCTATAACACCCTCCCCCAAAAGTCTACTGTGCCCTCTCCTGTCGGTTCCCCCCCCCACACACTGCTCTGGCAACCCATCTTTTCCTGGTCCCTGTACTATTACCTTTAACATGGATTCCACTCCCCTTCCTTTCATTATCAAAATGTGTCCATTTGCCTCTTTTCTGTTTGGACAGACACCTGCCCCTTTAGAGACAGAAGGGAAACCCCATCCTTCTCACCAGTCCCTAACTCAGTTAGAAATTGCCCCCTTTAATTAGCTCTGTTGGGATTCCAGAGTATGGAGTGGAGTGGAGTAGGCATTTGCTGAGATTTTATTTTGTTCCAAGTTCACAACTCATGTGAATGGAGGCAGTAATGTGCTCAGGTGACACATTTTGGCAACTTTTCTCAGGATCGAACAGTCCCAGGATTTTGGACTTCTGATTTTGCCATTGATTAAAACAAAAACACCAGCTGGGCATAGCGGCTCATGTGTGTAATCCTAGCAATTTGGGAGGCCCAGGTGGGAGACTTACTTGAAGCC
This sequence comes from Loris lydekkerianus, assembly GCA_963574355.1. Lineage (NCBI taxonomy): Eukaryota > Metazoa > Chordata > Mammalia > Primates > Lorisidae > Loris > Loris lydekkerianus. The sequence continues at coordinate 14,470 of CAUYPK010010197.1, forward strand.
AAGAGTTCAAGTTCAGCTTGAGCAACATAGTGATATCCCCCCATCTCTACAGAAAATTAAAAAACAAAACAAACAAACAAAAACAAGCTATGATTTTGCCAATGCACTTCAGCCTGGGCAACAGAGCAAGACCTTCTCTCAAAAAAAAAAAAAATCAAATCAGCCAGGCACCTGTAGTCCCATCTATTCTGGAGGCTGAAGTAAGAGGATTGCTTGAGCCCAGGAATTTCAGGTTGCAGTAACTATGATGATATCATTACACTCTAGTCTAGGCAATAGAGCAAGACCTTTTCTCACACAAACAAACAAATATCCATATACACCTGCTTGTCAGATGTCTTATTGGCTAAGAAATAGTTTAAATTTCACCTCTCTAAATAGTGTTTAACAAAGATGGCTCATTGTAGATAAAAACCCAACCCATTCCCATAGGAGAAGCCCTCATTTCTTGGCTCTCGGGGCCCTTTTAGTAGTCTCTATTCCTGGTTTCAGGCTCTTTCTTTTTCTCACTTTCTTGGCACCTCTTCATCATGGTATTACTTTGCATGAATATAATTTGCCACAACATAAAATTGACTATTGCCTGATCTTTATAATCTTGAAATCTGAATGCCCCTTCCTGCTACAAGCCTTCGATGGTCCTCCATTGTTTACAGGATGCAATCTGGTCTCTTTGCCTTTCTGATAAACTCTTTATCATTTGACTTCATCCAGATTGGAATAACATAATTAATACATGTGGTTTATTTTGGTGGAGGTAATACCCAGTACCCACCATAGGGAACCTGGTAAATTTAAAAACATAGGTCACTTATTAGTCATAAAACATGTTTCCACAAATTTCAAAGTGTTGGTGTTGTAGTTTAGATATTCGACCCCTCCAACCCCATGTTGAAATTTGAACCCCAGTGTAAGAGGTGGGGCTATGTAGGAGGTGTTTAGGTTGTGGGGGTAGATCCCTCATGAATGGTTCAGTGCCCTCCCCAGGTGATGAGTGAGTTCTCACTGGAGAGAAGGTTGGTTTCTGCTTGTTTTTGTTTTTGAAACAGAGTCTTACTCTGTCACCCTGGTAGAGTTTCAAAGCATCATCAGAGCTCACAGTAACCTCAAATTCTAAGGCTCAAGGGATCCTCTTGCCTCAGCCTCCTGAGTAGCTGGGACTACAGGCGCCAGTCACAAATGCCTGGGTGTTTTTAGTAGAGACAGAGTCTGGCTCTTGCTTAGGCTGCTTTCGGACTCCTGAGATCAAGCAATTCACTGCCTCACCTTCCAGAATGCTAAGATTACAGGTGGGAGCCACCTAGCCCAGCCTGCAGAGCTGGTTGTTGAAAGGAGCCTGACACCCCATCCTCCCACCCTTTGCTCCTTCTCTTGCCACATGACCAACGCTTCTCCTTCTGCCCTGATTGGAAGCTCCCTGAAGCCCTCGCCAGAAGCAGATGGCTCTTGTATAGCCCACAGCATCGAAAGCCAAATAAACCTTTTTTCTTTATAAATACCCAGCCTCGGGTATTTCCTTTATAGCAACACAAAATGGACTAACAGAGTTGGTATCAAAGACAGAGACTGTTTCACATAGCAGAAAAATGCATAAGCCAGGAGCCAGCCTGCCTCTCTTTGGCCCCTGACCACTCCTCTTACTAGCTCTGTGGTCGTGGGTCAGTAACTTACCCTCCCTGAATTTCCTCATTGTGAAACTCAAGGGCTTTGCTGAGGAAAACTGTCCCCCCTCCCTATATTATGTTCTCCCGGGCTTTTCTGCCTCTGCACTTGCTGTTTCTGCAACTGGACAAGCCTTCTCCATGCTTGTCTATCTGGAAACTTTCATAGCTCTTGGAGTTTCAGCATCTAACTTTTGGCTTCCTTAAGTAGCCTCTAGGCTTCCTCTGCCTTTTTAAACAGACAGAAAATCCATTTGGATCTTTATCGTGTAGAAGTTTCTGAGATCGTTCTCTTCCCACTGAGCTGTAAACTCATGAAATAGCAATAGCATCTAACACTTAGTGTTTACTGAGAGCTTATTATAAGCAAGGCATCATTTTACACTTTTCCATATTTTATCTCTGTAACAAGTCTATGAGGTGGGTACTATTATCGATTTTACAGATGAGGCGACCCAGGCGCAGAAGGCTCTGCAATCTGCTTAAATTCGCCGAGCTAGGAACTGGTTTAAGATGGAATTCAAACCTAAGGAATCCTCCAGCTTACCCATGTCTAATCATTATGCTGCGTCAAGAGCTTGATTAGCTACATAAAAGCTATAGGCCAAAGTTTCTCAACCTAACTGTGTGCATGAATCATCTGGGGACCTTGTGAAAATATAGATTCTTACTTAATTGGTCTGAGGTGGCATCAAGAGTCTGTCCTTCTAACAAGCTCCCAGCCAGTGCTACTGGTGTGGAGACCACAATTTCAGAAACAAGTCCCTAGATTAGTGGCTCAAAGCTTCAGGGGTTTTTTTGTTTGTTTTATCTCAAGACTCTGTTACACTCTTAAATATTATTGAGAACACCAAAGAACATTTATTTATATGAGTTATATCTGTTAATATTTACTGTAATAAAAATTAAAACTGACAAATTTGAAAAATACCTTAAATATTTAACTAAATCCATTACATGTTAATAAAAATAGCACAGTTTAATTTAAAAAACAGTATTTTTTGAAATAAAAAATTGGCAAGAAAAATGGCATTGTTTCACATCTCTTTAATGTTTGGTTTGATAACTGCATTTTTATATCTGCTTCTGCATTTAATCTGCTGTGATACAACATGACATGAAGTTTTGGGAAACCTCCACTGGTATACTCATGAAAGAATTCCAGCCAAGAGGGATACCTTTCCCCCAGGTGTTGGAAGGGGCTGGTGGTTCAGGCTACGTGGCGAACTGGTGGGTGCCGCCCCAAAAGGGAAACTCTGAAGAAGCCACTTCAGCCGCTAAAGCCATGAACCTGGCTTCCAGGGCAGGAACCGCCACTGAAGCTGCAAACCCATCAGCCACCTTGGGAACCCAGCAGCGCCTCCCCCCACACACAGCCAATTGCAGTTGCCAGCTTGCAGGAGAAACTGGGAGCAGAGTGGAAAGATTTAAGAAGCGTGGACACCTGCACTAAGAGGGAAGGTCGGTCGCAAGAGCTGTCAGGAAAAGAACAACCGAAGTTACACAATTCTTAGGCGACAAACTTTTACAGAAATTTCAAAATGGCCATCGGCCATGGAAGGTGGTTACCATGGTAACAGTATAAACTGTGAATCAGGTATGAGCCTGGGAACCACCCACAGCGCCACCTGGTGTCCAGAAAGTATTTTGCAGTATGAATATATTCCTATGAAGGTTGCTCTCTACAGCAGACGTATAGTTGTGTGTAGTGTATAGTTGTATATTTCTACACGCAAGAGTATTTTTGTAGTTGGTGCCTTTTTTCCCCAATTTTTTTCTTGTTTTGTTTTGTACTGTTTTTTGTTCTGTTTTTTCCATTTTCTTGGAGGAGCTTTTGATAATTTTTTTTATTACTTTTTATATAGATATATTTTTTATTTCTATGTTTTCTAATTTCAATTTCTTCTTTCTTCTCTTTTAACATTTCTACTAACACCACTTTTCTCTCTCTCTCTTTCTCTTTCCTTTCTTTCTTTTAATTATTATACAATTATCACTATTTTATTGTAGTTGTTTTTATGTTGCTGTTGTCGTGGATGTTGTCTGTACGTCTATGTGTTTCTGTCTGTTTCTGGTAGACTTTGCATCTGTTTATTTGTTCATTTGCTCTCAACAAGCTTGTTGTTACAACCTGCAACTCTGAGCTCCCAGAACTCCCCTCCACTCTCACTCCGTGGCCTGGAGCCCTGCCCCCCAGGAGTCCAGATTCTTGGGTGAACTCTCGACAGGTGTAGATAGGACCTGAACTGCAGCTGGCCAGTGCTGATTCTGCAGCACAGGAGTGTGGAGATGACAGTTGGCTAAGAGGGAACCACACCAGAGCAGTGGTGCCCCAAGGTGCAGAGCAACAGCCATCTTCAGCAATAACAAGGCCCACCCCCAGATATCCCATAGTCACTCTTCCTGTCTCCCTGGGCAACCAGATGAGGCCGAGCATCTTCTCAGATGGCAACCACCACAGAACTGACCTAAGACTGAAACACAACCCCGTGAGTAAAAGGGTTTGCCTGAGGCGGTACTGACCTGGGTGGAACACAGGGACTAGAAAATGCACCCACAGAGCTGGGACACTCCCATGGTGGGACTGATCCAGAGGACCGCTTTACTGAGCCTAAGACACACCTGGCCCTCAGGGGATCACCAGCCTATAGACAAAGGAGGCCAAGAGGCTACAGCTGACAACTAATCGTGCTGCAAATACAAACACAGGAGTAAAGACAGGGCCCAAGACACAGGTTCTGGGAACTCAGATCAGCCTCTCCTCTGCAGAGGAATCTAGCAGGGTCATAAATAAATTCCCACAGGGTTGTTCTGTTCATCCAGTAACATAAACTAAGGTTGGGGCTGGAACTGAGTGAACATCTCCAGCCTCCATCAAGTGCCCGAGGTTGACAGGCCTCACAACTCCCTGCTGGATAAAGACAGAGAGCAGCAGCCTGGACAAGCAGACACAGACTACCCTGTGATTTAGGCAGCTGCAAACCTCTGGAATATCTGCTCACTGCAGACAACTGACTGGGTCACAGCCCTGTGGGGCAAGCAGCGACTGGGTGTGACAGAGCTGCAAGATAGGGAAGGATGCATCAACCTTCCCAGACTGATCTACTGGCTGGGTGGCTCCTCCTAACTCCATGCAACACTGGAGTAAGCCATATTAGAGCAATCACCAGACCCCTCTGATCCAGTTCCCAGAGACCTCTTAAATTCTCCCACCCGAGACAGCTGCTGACTGAGACAATTGAATTGGACATTTTTAACTGAGCTAATCACCTGGGGACTATCCAGGTGGTGCCCTGGGTGTGTTGTTGTAGGAAGGTTTGATTTTCCTGTTACATGTGTTGCCTGTGGTGGGTGGGGTGACTTAATTGCTGGTATTTCTCCACAGCCAAGACTTCAACCCAGAGTAACTGTTTCACTAGGGTCAAAGAGAAACCAGCTGAAAACAAGACAGAACCACTTAGCCCCTCTACACCAAACAGGGCCCTAGTTTCTCAGGCCACAGAACTGTATGGGTCCTCTACAAAGCACCAGGGGAGAAATCAAAAGGAGTAAAACAATCATGGGGCAGAATCAGCAAAAAAACTGTGGTAAGATGAATACCCAGAATAGATCAACCCCCCCAAGGAAAGATATGTCAGATGTAATTGAAGATCCCATTCACAAACAACTGGCTGAGATGTCAGAAATTGAATTCAGAATTTGGATGGCAAACAAGATTAACAAAATGGAACTAGGAATTCGAGGAGAAATTCAAAAGCTGTCTCAAGAATTTAATGAATTTAAAGACAAAACCACTAAAGACGTAGACACACTGAAGCAAGAATTTGCAGCCTTCAAAGATCTGAAAAATACAGTGGAATTCCTCAGCAACAGAATGGAGCAAGCAGAAGAAAGGATTTCCGACATTGAAGATAAAGCCTATGAACACTCCCAAACTCTCAAAGAGGAAGAGAAATGGAGACCAAAAATGAATCATTCTCTCAGAGAGCTCTGGGATAATTCTAAGAAGGCTAATATACGAATAATTGGAATTCCTGAAAATGATGAGGTTGCTTCGCTGAACACAGAGACGCTTCTGCACGAAATGATGAAAGGGAATTTTCCAGACATGCCTAGAGATTCTGAAATTCAGATAGCAGACAGTTTCAGAACCCCAGCACAACTCAACCCCAATAAGACATCCCCCAGGCATATCATAATTAACTTCACTAAAATTAGTATGAAGGAGAAGATTCTCAAAGCTGTCAGGTGAAAGAAAGCCATTACATACAAAGGGAAGAATATTAGAATGACTGAAGACCTCTCTGCTGAAACATTTCAAGCCAGAAGAGGGTGGTCATTGACTTTTAATCTCCTAAAGCAAAATAACTTTCAACCCCGGATCCTGTATCCAGCTAAACTGAGTTTGATCTATGATGGAGAAATTAAATACTTTAATGACATTCATATGTTGAAGAAATTTGCCATAACCAAACCAGCTCTTCAGGATATTCTCAGACCTATCCTCCATAATGACCAAACCAATCCTATACCACAAAAGTAAAGTCACTCAGAAACTTCTGATCAAACTCCAACTTCCACAGTGGTGAAAGGATTCAAAATGCCCAGTGGACCTTTGAAAAACTCAATACCAAAAACTTCACCAGACTTATCATTTTTCTCCATTAATGTGAACGGATTAAACTATCCTCTAAAGAGGCATAGGTTAGCTGACTGGATACAAAACTCAGGCCAGATATTTGCTGCATACAAGAATCACATCATAACTTAAAAGACAAATACAGACTCAGGGTGAAAAAATGGTCATCCTTAGTTCAGGCAAAAAAGTGGGCGTTGCGATTTTATTTGCAGATACAATAGGCTTTAAACCAACAAAAGTAAAGAAGGACAAGAATGGTCACTTCATATTTGTTAAGGGTGATACTCAATATGATGAGATTTCATCATTAATATCTATGCAACCAACCAGAATGCACCTCAGTTTATAAGAGAAACTCTAACAGACATGAGCAACTTGATATCCTCCAGCTCCATAATAGTCAGAGATTTCAACACTCCTTTGGCAGTATTGAATCAATCCTCCAACAAGAAACTGAGCAAAGAAATTTTAGATTTAAATCTAACCATCCAGCATTTCGATTTAGCAGATATCTACAGAACATTTCATCCCAACAAAACTGAATACACATACTTCTCATCAGCCCACAGAACGTACTCCAAAATTGATCACATCTTAGGCCACAAGTCTAACCTCAGTAAATTTAAAGGAATACAAATTATTCCATGCATCTCTTCAGATCACCATGGAATAAAACTTGAGCTGAGTAACAACAGGAATCTGCAGTCTCATACAAAAACATGGAAGTTAAATAACCTTATGTTGAATGATAACTGGGTCAGAGATGAGATTAAGAAAGAAATTACCATTTTTTTAGAACAAAATGACAATGGAAACATGAACTATCAGAACCTCTGGGACACTGCAAAGGCAGTTTTAAGAATGTTCTGCAAAAGAACAAAAAGAGAGGAAGTTAACAACATAATGGGACATCTCAAGCAACTGGAAAAGGAAGAACATTCCAACCCCAAACCCAGTACAAGAAAAGAAATAACCAAAATTAGAGCAGAATTAAATGAAACTGAAAACAAAAGAATAATACAACAGATCAATAAATTAAAAAGCTAGCTTTTTGAAAAGGTCAATAAAATAGATAAACCTTTGGCCAACCTAATCAGGAAAAAAAGAGTAAAATCTATAATCTCATCATTCAGAAACGATAAAAACAATATAACAACAGACTCCTCAGAAATCCAAAAAATCCTTAACAAATATTACAAGAAACTTTA
>CAUYPK010010198.1:0-15261 GCA_963574355.1 Loris lydekkerianus
AACTCAGCAAATGTGAAATGTAAATATCATGCCATGGTAATTAGGAAAATGCCAGGAAGGCTATGTTGACTATTGGGATAAAAATGTGTCAAATGGTCTATGAAGCTAGTGTATGATGCCCCATGATCATATCAATGTATGAAGCTATGATTTAATAATAATAATAAAATAATAATAAATAAATCCAATTTACCGTGTGAAATAATTTTACCCATATTTGCCCTACATTGATAATTTTTCTTGTATTTGGAGATAATTATGTATAATTTAACATCAAATTATTTTCAAATTAATTCATTTGTATACTTGTTAAGTAAATGCTTTTAGTGGCATCTTCTTTAGCCATCAAAAGCCACAGGTGCTCTGTAAATTACTTCATCTGTATTTTTCCATATATCACCAATCATCCTCTTTTATTTAAATGCTATTTCTTCTCTCCCCCCCACCCACCCATTTAATTGTTTTTGCTTCATACTTCTGCTTATCCCCCTTTTGGTGGACCACTAACAGATTTTTTCCAAGGCTTCCAATATGGTTTTCCCCCTTATTATTCTGTTTGATCTCCAAGAACATGCCTCCTGCCTTACTCTGCCCCAGTACATGCATCCTCCTGCCTCCGTCAACTGCTTTGGATTTATGTATCCAGGAAAGTCTTGGGCATATGTCAATTCTTAAACCATACTGGCAATTGTAGAAGAGACGATAGTCAATTTTATAGGCTTTCAATTGATCAAACAATATAATGTAATGCCACGAACACAGGATGTCCAAATGATGTTTGCTGATAGACTCACTGGGCCTGTCGTAGAGATTGTTGTTTCTGTCAACCCAGCTCTACCCCCCCATCCCATTCAAAGACAATCCCTTGCTTTTCTTTATTTTTTTCATGTTTTATGTTAGTCAATTTTTCAAAGATAAAGCTTGCTATTCTTTTGGTTTCATTGACTCTAATACATGAACAAATGTATCACAGAATATTATTTTTTTGTTGAGGCAAGATTCATATAACGTGAGGTTAACCACTTTAAAGTACACAATTCAGTAGGATTGCACATCACAGTGTTGGGCAATCATAACTTCTCTCAAGCTTTTTGTCACCTCCAAAAGAAATCCACTATCCATTAAATAGTCTCTCCTCATTTCTCTCCTTTGCCCATCCCCTGATAAACACCAATCTGATTTCTGTCTTTCTGGGTGTACAGAGTCTGGATATTTCATATAGATTGAATCATACAATGTATGACCTTGTTCCTAGCCTCTTTCACTTAACATCATGTTTTCCAAGCCATCCTTGTCAAACCACGTGTCAGACTTTCTTTTCTTTGTATAAGTGAATAATATCCCATTGTATGGATGTGCCATTCTGGAATTGTGGAATTGTTTTGTTTTATTGGAGGTTGGGGGCAGGAGTTGCTACAGAGTCTCACTCTGTTGCTGGGGCCAGAGGGCAGTGGCCTGATCACAGCTCACTGCCACCTCCAACTCCTAGGCTGGAGCAATCCTCCTGCCTCCATCTCCCAAGTAGCTGGAACTACAGGCATGTGCCATCGCAACTGGTCAATTTTTCTATTTTCCTTGTACAGGTGGATCTCACTGTAGCTTTAGCCAGTCTTGAACTCCTGGCCTTAAACAATCTTTCCACCTTGGCCTCCCAAAGTGCTAAGATTACAGGTAGGAGCCTCCATGGCAGGCTAGAACTGTTTTCTTAATTTCATTTTTGGATTAATTATTGCTTACGTATAGAAATACAATCGTGTGTGTGTGTGTGTGTGTGTGTGTGTGTGTGTTGATCTTGTATCTTCAACTTTACCAAACTAGTTTATCAGCTGTTTCCTGATTGTTTTGTGTGTGGGGGGTAGATTCTTTAGGAGTCTCTGTAAATCAGACCAGATCTTCAACAAATAGGTAGTTTTGCTTCTTCCTTTTCTGTCTGGATGTCTTTTATTTCTTTTCTTAGCAAATTGATCTGATTAGAACTTATAATACAGTGTTGAATAAAAGTAATGAATGCAAGAATCCTTGCTGTGTTCCTAATCTTAGGGGGAAAGATTTTAGCTTTTCACCACCGTGTGTGATGTTGGTGCAGGGGTCTCCCATGCCCTCTCTCTGGGTGAGGAAGTTCCTTCCTATGTCTATTTTGTTGAACGTCTTTGTCATGAAATAATGCTGATTTTCTCTAATACCTTTTCTGCCTCAGTTAAGATGATCATGTATTTTTCCTCTTCATCATGTATTTTTCCTCTTGATTTAATTAATGTCTTACATTGATTTGTTTTCTTATGGTGAACCATGTTTGCATTTCAGCAATAAAACCTACGTGGTCACTATATAAAATCCCTTTAATATGTTGTGTTAATATGCTGCTGGACTCCATTTGCATCTTTTTCTTTCTTGTGATGTCTTTATTTGGCTTTGGTTCCAAGGTAATACTGGCCTCTTAAAATTACTTAGAAAGCGTGGGAAGGATTGGTGTTGACTCTTCTTTAGATGTGTGGTAGAATTCGCCAGTGAAGTCATCTGGTCATGGGCTTTACTTTTTTTAGTGGGTTTTGATTATTAATTCCATCTCTTTCCTTGTTATAGGCCTCTTCAGATTTTTTCTCCTTAAGCAAATTGATCCGCTGTGTTTCTAGGATCCTTTGTCCCTTTCCATCTTCAAAGGTTTTATGAAGCTGAAGGTCAGAGAAAAGATATTCTCCCTTTTGAAGAAAATCTAAATGGAGATACGTTAACAGAGCTAAGCCGCTTTCTTCACCAAAACAAACCAAATGAGACACGAGTATCTCTTTTTTCCATATAACAAATGGCCCTTAATTATATGTTCTCCATGCTTTGAAAAAAATTCCTAAGGAAAATAAGTGTTAGATTTGACATTTCCAAGTCTTTTCTAACCCTATTTTTTTTTTTTTTTTTTTTTTGAGACGGAGTCTCACTAGGTCACCCTCAGTAGAGTGTGGTGGCGTCACAGCTCACAACAACCTCAAACTCTTGGGCTTAAGTGATCCTCTTGCCTCAGCCTCCCAAGTAGCTGGGACTACAGGGGCCCACCACAAAGCCCGGCTATTTGTTGTTGTTGTTGTTGTCGTCATTGTTGTTTAGCAGGCCCAGGCTGCATTCGAACCCACCATGTTATGTTATGGTTATGGCTGGCTCCATTACCACTGAGCTACAGGCACCAAACTGAAACCCTTTTTTTTTTTCTAAAAAAGTAAAGCGTCCTGAGATTCTAAGAGAGAAAAGCAAGTCCTCTTAGTATTTATACCGTGAACTTTTGCTAGGCAGCTAAGAGTGCAATTGCTCCAGTCCTTCTCTGGTCTGTTGCCTCTCCTAGAAGTTGTGTGGCAGTTTTATTTTCATATCCAGACATTCTCCTGGAAGAGCAGAAAGAGAGAGAGAGAGAGAGAGTGTGTGTGCAAGACAAAGGGAGAGAGAGAACGAACAGTTCATCTATGATTATGGTCACTCAGAAAGGAGGTGGAGTTTCTTCTGGACTGTATTTCTCTCACCTCAAAATGTCTTCTCATCTACCCTACCTACATCTTCATTACCTTCCCTATACAGTCATTACCTCTTATGATGTGAGTTAACTAATTTATCTTTTAGCCCATGCTGTCAATGTAGGTAATTAGTCGTGTGCTTCTTCCTTCAGAGAAAAATAGAGGTAAGTGATGAAACAGCCCTCACACACACAGCCACACAGCCAGCAGCTCTCCACGCCCATTCATTCAGTAAACTTTCATTGAACACCTACTATATGTCATGCATGCGTTATGTTGGATTTGAGGTGCACGATGGTGAGCAAAACAGATGTTTTGCCAAAGATTCAGCTCATGATTCCTTTTGTCAAAGATTCAGTTCATGAGAATCTTACTTTTATCACGTACAGAGTTCAATAGTCCAGTGAACAACAGTTGAAGGCTCACAGACCAGTGGAAGTTAAATGGTAATTCAGCAATGACCCCAGAGTTCTACTCCCTGGGAAACATTTAATGGTGTTACCCAGGAAGTATCATGACACTGTACAAAGGGGCATCTGTTTGCAACTCTAACCCCTACAAAGAAGCAATTCTTCTTGCCTAAGGGAGTAGAAAAATCCCTTCCCTTTGCCCCAGCACACACCACCTTACTGATCTAGCACAGAATGCTGAATACTCACAGTAGACAGAAGGCTGAAGGGTCAACTAAACCAACAAGAGCCGCACCACGGGTTAACAAGGAAAGCGGGAAACCAACATTTGCTGAACATATTGGGGGGAAGCAAAGCCTTGAAACCACTGATCGAGCCTGTACCCAGTACAATCTCAACAGCTAAGAGTGTAGAAATGAGAACGCAGCCCATCCCAGAACAGACAGCTTAGGAAAAGAGTAGCCCTGGCTACAGAAAAGAGAATCCACAGAGCCAAAGACGGACAAGCTTGTTCTTGTTTCAGGGGGTGGAATTGTGGCTGGCCCTGGATTGAAGTCTAGCTCTGCCACTGTCCTGCTGGGACATTGTGTAACTCACTGACACTCTCTGAAACTTAGATGTTTTTGTCTGTAAAACAAGCTTACAAGATTGTGAGAACTAGAGCAAATGAATGGAAAGTAGGCATTCGATAAATGACAGCATCTCTTATCCTGAAGTGTGTGTTCACTCATCACAAATGAATCCCTGGGTAGTCTTCTTAAAAAAGTTCCAGCACGACTTTGGCTTCAGTCTGGTGTCAAATCAGTATGCTTGTGTTATAGGAGCCTTTGACATGGTTTGTTTCTGCCCAAGTTCAGTATACCCTAGGAAGCCCTTATTATATATTAACTATATATTGACCTGTTGCTTCACATCTCCTACCTCCTATCCCCTCCCTATAGACATTCTTTGGGGCCAGACCCATGCCTCATTCATCTTTGTCCCAGTGAATGTCATGATTCTTATATATAGTAGGTACTCAATAAATATTTAATATTCCGTATGCCTTTCCTCCATCAATTCATGCCATATTTTCATGAATTTTTAACTTCAAAAATCATATTGTAAGAAAAGTGACATCGTTTTATGTATGTATGTATGTGTGTATGTACATACATGTGTGTTTTGTGTATAGAAAAAAGAAAAAGCACCTTACTTATTTATGGAGATTACCTTTGCTGTCTATTGATGGGCGCTGTAAAAATATTAATGCGTGTTAAATGCTAATAAGAGTAAAAGTATATGAAGCAGACTTCCCTCCTATGCTTCAAAAATAAAACAGAGTCATTTATTTAAAACTTGAAAGTATTTAATACAGAAAGGTCTAAAGAAATTAGGATTCAAAAACAGCAGGCAGTCTCCCAATTGTGGTCAGTGCGGACATTTACCACAGTGCCTGATTTCCCCTTCATTGTTGCTAATTTTAGTTTTTAGGCTCACATATAGCACTTTTAAACCCCTGAAAATTTCATGAGCTCTTTTGTTAAAATCCAGGCTTGCCCATGATGATCTCACTGTTAATTATTTTTTAATAAGTAGCTTCATTCCAAGCATCCCAGAACTTTTTTGAGCTGCCAACATTATAAGGTGGAAATTGCAGAAAGAGCAGCAATAGCTCCCTTGAATCCCAGAACTGTCAAAGCTTTGAAATGAAAGGGCTTGAGAAGTCAACAGGCCTAACCTCCTCGCCCGTGCCCCGCCCCTTCTACCATGATATTTACAGGAGACGCCACAGGTGCAGGTTCGCGATAGTCTTCCCATCTGTGAGCAGTGCCTGCGTCCAATGTTGACAGTCTCTGTATTAAAGTATCAAAACCATTTCGGAACCTAAAAGTGGTGTGTGCCACCACTGCCAGTGTCCTGGTGAAGTTCAGCAGCTGGCTCCATCTCCCGCCCCTTATACTTCATCACCACCAGCTGTCCAAGATCCCACCGGGCACCCTTTGGTCTTAGGAGTGATTGCCCTGGTTTAGGTCTGTGGAGTTGATAGGCAAAGTCTTGGTTGTTTCTTCTGCTAAACAAGAAATAAGTGAGATGATGCTGGCTGCCTAAATGGGCCCTCATGAAATGATAGTAGCAGTGGCTAAAGTGTCAACCTCTGGAGTCAGGTTGGGAGATTGACATCCTGGCTACAGCATTTGTCATTTGATCTCGTGTGTATCACTTTTTGTGCCTCTGTTTCCTCTTCCAGAAGATAAAAATAATAATACCACTTGTTACAGGATTATTGGGAAGATTATGTTTTGTTTTCTTTTTTGAGACAGAGTTTTACTCTGTCACCCTGGATAGAGTGATGTGGTATCATTGCTCACAGCAACCTCAAAAATCTTAGGCTCAAGCGATCCTCTTACCTCAGCCTCTCGAGTAGCGTGGACTATAGGCATATGCCACCATATCCGGCTAGTTTTTCTATTTTTAGTAGAGATGGGGTCTTGCTCCTGCTCAGGCTGGTATCTAAACTCCTGAGCTTTAGCATTCCACCTATCTAGGCCTCCCAGAGTGCTAGGATTGCGGGCCTGAGCCACGGCTCCTGGCCTCTTGGGAGGATTAAATGAGCTAATACAGATAACACAATTAGACTGCATGGCCTTTAGAGCATATTCAGTTATAATGCTACCTACTATTAGTCTCATCAGATAGAACTGAGGACAAACAACTCCTTATTACCAACTGCTGTTCTGTTGGCCTGCTGGAGTGCTAGCTATTCAGACTGAACTGAGATCTTACTCTAGGAAATCTATTCTAGGCTTTCTGCTCCCCACCTATCCCAGCCTAGGAAGGAGTGAGAGAGGGAACTGCAGGTCTGAATCAGAATTTTCTCTTCTCTCTTTTTCTCCTTAAACCAATTCATTCATTCATTCATTCATTCATTCTCCTTCTTTCTCTTTTTCTTTCTCTTTAGTTCTTTCATCTCTTCCTCCCTCCCTCCCCCCCATTCATTCATTCATTATTTCCTTCTCTTTCTTTCTCTTGTGTTTTAAATTTAGATTTTCGACTCTCAGGTTGTGTAACAATACCTTTCACATTCCTCCTACCTCAGGAAACTTCCCACTAAATCAGTATTTAGTACTTCTAATTGTCTGAGGAGACTAAAGGAGGCCCATGTAGTAGAATTAATGAATAAATTTCGTGAGTAAATGGAGGTAAAAGAAATCAATTAATATTCTTTGAAACAGTATTCTGTCATAGAATTTGAGATTATACTTCTTCCCAGAGGTTTACACTGATATCGTATTCAAACCGACTTAACCTTTAAAAAAATTTACCATATTCCATCAGATACATCAATTTCCTTTAAATGTGGCAAAATTTATGTTTTTAGTTGGAGCTTGAAACACGTAGAAAGATTAATGAGAAGACTATTTACCTTTTTCATCTAGAATCTCAGCTTAAGCAACATTAGAGCCTCAAGCAGAGTGACATGCAATGCAATTTCATAATGTAGCTGCACTAAGCAGAAATTAACTCAGTGGATGAGGTGAGCATTCAAGAGTTGTTTTAAAAAAGTAAAACTGGAGAAATATCCCAAGCACTCGATCTGACTCAAATCACTGTCCTTTGTTCTTAAGCCACAAATAACAGTGACTAAACTTGATTATGCCTTCTTGAAAGATAACAATTCAGGGCCTGAAAGTCAACATATTGTAACCTACATACAGAAATTGTAGAATCACGTAGAAATAAAATAACACCCTTAACCAGGGAACTCAGAATATATATTTTGGGCAATGGAACTTTATTTTAGGATAGAATATGAGAATTCATTTAAGATTGTTTATTGGTGGTTAGTGAATCATTTTTCTTCATTTCTCTCTGTATAGTATGATTGAAAGACTAAAATCTTTTAAATTTATTTCTCGATTATACATACATGTAAATTAGCCTGTACAAATTATAAGATTTCCTGTGTGCTTTATTAAATCTGTCAAAGCAGTTGTTAAGACTGATTTTATTTTGTCTAGTACTTATGGAAATTGACAATGTAGGCCTGTGAGTTAGTCACTCTAGAAGACTTGTGAATGTCTGATCAAATGTCAGCAAACTAATAAAATGCCTGAGTGTATAAACCCCCATATTCACATTCTGCTAACATTCTCATTCATATAAATACAGTACTCAGAAAGTATCAAAAGTATTCCAGATATTGGGTCGGCCAGTCAAGCTCCTTTTCTCCTGAGGACACAGGCGGTCAGTCTCATGATCAGCGTAAGTTCTGTCTAGTCCACTCCCACGACTTCTTCCATCCCATCCACATGTAGCAGATTTTCATGAGGGCAGACTGTTAGATTTTCTAAGATAGCAGAGGTCTTCAAACGGAAAACCACTTGGTAAACTTCTTCCTCTCCATAATTTTCCTAGTCAAATAGTAGCCTTCCAGCCCCTTCAATTTTTAGTAGAGCCCAGATTCACTTTCAAGAAATTAATCATTCTTTCAACTTTGTCATGGTTCAACACTTGGGTCTGATGATAATGGGTCCGTGGAGACTTTGTGACAAAGAACAAAACCAGCAAAGTAACCACAGCACATTTTACCATAAAGCTCATTGTTGAAAAGAGAAATTGTCGGGGTCCGATTTTTTTTTTTCTTTTAGAATTGTACTTAGTAGAGTTGAATATCTTGCAAAGTATTAACAACTTTTTCAATCCTCTTTTATATGCATTTCCCTTCAAACTCTAAGGAATCGAAATTTAAAACACTATGATATTAAGAAAGAAGAATTATACTTCAGTGTCTTGTGCTTCAAGCATGTAATTGGAAAGAAAAAGGCATCAAAAATGACAATAATGACAAGGCATTCAGGCGTTGAATTGGCATATTTGAAAGTTGTGACTTATACTGGATTAGCCATCCTAAAGCTTATTGTTGGTGCAGCAAAGGGAAACTGATTATACTGTATAATCTATACTGCATTTGACCATATTCACTTAATAAATACTCAGCTTTGGCACTTCCTTAATAGATGTAGCATCTGAATTTTGGAGAGAGATGGAAACCTAAAGAATTCATAGACCTTTTCTCTAATACCTTAGAGAAAAACAGGCAGGTATTCCACAAATGCTGAGCACCTGCACCTATTATGCACAGTGTTAGGCGCTAGAAATACCACAGGGAAAGAAGGCAGGGCTTCTTCTAGAGTGAAGAGGAGATGCTGGGAGGAAGGCAACACGGAAAGAATATGGTAAGGGGCTGTGACTGGGGATAAGTGGGTTTTCAACTGGATAGAGTGTGGTACCAGAGAGAAATAGGGGTAAGTGGGAGATAGGAAGAGTGCTTCACAGGGAGTGGAAGAAAACAAATTCAGTTTGGTAGCTATTCCGTTGTGATATCTGTGAGATATTCAAATGGGGATGTCAGGTGAACAGTTGAGTTTGCCAGTTTTGAAGCTCAAGAAAGAGAATTGAACTGGAAAATAAGATTTGAGGAATTGTCAGCTTTGACCATTAAATTCTTAGAACTGGCTGAGATCAACAGAGAATACAGAGAGAGAGAAATATAGAGGGTCCAGGAAAGAAACGTTAAGCCTCACGACTATTCAGGGTTGGCTGGGAAAGACTCCTGCCCAGCAGCCTGAAAGGGGCCAGTATCATGGATAAAAGGTAGGAGCCGGCCTGTGTCCATACCACGAAGGCAGCAGCCATCTCCTTCCATCCATCATTAATACGAACACGTTTCAGAAAGGCCATCTGCTCGGAATTTATATGAAATTTTACATGAGTTAAAGTTAGTTTCTGAGATGAAATATATGATTTATTACATCTGGACAAATATTTAATAATTTATTTACTAAGAGCTATAACCTCAGGATAACAAATAAGGCTTTCTGAACCCTTCCTGAACTTAATTGTCAAGACCTTTCCAGTTAACATCATTCTGGAGGGAGGGGGATTGGTGGGATTACATCTGTGGTGCATCTTGCAAGGGTATATGTGAAACTTAGTAAATGTGGAATGTAAATGTCTTAGCACAATTACTAAGAAAATGCCAGGAAGCCTATGTTAACCAGGGTGATGAAAATGTGTCAAATGGTCTATGAAACTAGTGTATGGTGCCCCATGATCACATTAATATACACAGCTATGATTTAATAAAAGAATAAAATAAAATAAAAAATAAATGAATGTGGTATATTTCACAAGGATGTATAACATAAAAATTATTAAGTATCATTTTATTCCTTTCAAGTTGATATAATTCCCTCAAGTAACTGGTGAAATTACTTTGATGACTCATGCATACACTATTCTTTTCCTTACTCTTGAACAGCCCATGAAATCTATTCCTAATAGCCGGAGAATATTTGAGAACAGTGTGTAGAATTGGGAACAGATTCACCAACATGAAGAAGAAATTTTTAATAATAAAAAAATTTTATCAAAATTAAAAGGCTATATCCTTTTCCATTGTGTAGATTGTCAGTTTGCTTAGGTTGTTGTCTCCTTAGCTGTTGAGAAGCTTTCCAGTTTCAGTCCCATTTGTTAATTTTTGATGTTGTTGCAATTGCCACAAAAATCCTCTTCACAAAGTTTTTCTCCAGGCTGCTATCTTCAAGTGTTTTTCCCATACTTTCTTTGAGGATTTTATAGTTTTGTGCCTTAAATTTAGGTCTTTTATCCATGTTGAATCAATTTTTGTGAGTGGAGAAAGGCGTGGGTCTAGTTTCAGTCTTTTACGTGTGGATACCCAGCTCTCCCAGCACCATTTATTGAACAGGGATTCTCTCCTGCCTTCTTATTTGGTTTATCAAAGATTAGGTGGCTATAAGATGTTAGTTTCATTTCCTCATTTTCTATTCCGTTCCAGGTGTCTATGTCTCTATTTTTGCGCCAATACCATGCTGTTTGGACCTCTATGGCCTTGTAGTACAGCCAATGTCTGGTAGGCTAATGCCCCTGGCTTTATTTTTATTACTACAAGTACCTTTTGTATTAACCTGGATGGAAGTGGAACACATTATTCTTACTAAAGCATCACAAGAATGGAAAAGCAAGAATCCCATGTACTCAGGTGTGATGTGATGGTAGGGGTTGGGAGAAGGGGAGAGCAGAGAGAGGGAAGGAGGAAGATGGGTGGGGGATGACACAACTATAAGAGGGACTGTACCTAACAAATGCAATCAACATAACCTGGTTCTCTGTACCCTCAATGAATCCCAACAATAAAAAATAATAATAAAATAAAAGGCTGTACTATGAAGTTTCTACTGTTTTCATAAATCACTAATTATATGTTGAGTATGTACTGTATACCTACAGCTATTGTAGGTTCTAAAGATAAGGCTGTGAGCAAGACTAACGAGGCTCCTGAACTTGTGAGCCTTGCATTCTAATTGAGGGAGGTGGAGTATAAATTCAACTGAAAATCTAAACACACCTGAAAAACTATCGAGTAGTGATGGGTGCTAGTCAGAGAATTTTTAAAATGAGTACAATGATCATACATATTCGTTTCTGGTAGAAAAAAAAACTTCCAAAAATGGAGAAATTAATGAGTTAGGGAAAGGGAAGGTTTTATTGTAGTAGTTAAGTTTGAGGGAGTGGCCCTGACAAAACAACTTCATCATAGTAACAAAACAAAACAACAACAACAACATAAAAAAAAACTGTTTGCTTAGAATAGTAGGCTATTTGTATCTCTTCCCAGCTCCCTTTCAGAGACTTCACTGAAATCACCTTTTATACCATGGGGATTGACATTTGATACAAATTAGGGCTTTTATTTTTCTTAAACTACTATTTGTTACACTTTTACCAACACATCATTGGCAAAGTATGCAAATAGGTTGATAAAGTTCATCACAGGAAGATGAACTATTTCATGTCTGCTATCTATTTCTATGAAAAAAAAATGAAGCAGGCTCACTAGCAGAGTGGTACATAGGATATTTGAGGCATTTAAAGAAAATCTGGGTGGCTGCTGTATTGGATGTCACATAAATTCACATATCTCATAAAAGGTTAAACTAAATGATGCTGAGAGTCCTACCCAACTCTAAGAGTATATGATTTTACTATAAAAGTGATTGTTAATGAATAAGCAACAAATTCTTGTTTGCTTTGTATTTTTAAATCACTGTTCCAAAATTTTCCCCAGAACTATGAATATAAATATGAATATCACTTGTCATTTTTTTTGTATTTTAGTTGATAATCACTGCTATTCAATTGCTCATTAAATTTCACTTTGGAAAAGTTTGTAATTCTATAATTTAGAACTAGACTACAATTTAGGAAAACAAAAGAACCAAATCAGTGATAGAAATAATATATATTTTGTGTGTGTGTGTGTGTGTGTGTGTGTGTGTGTATTGAGCAGTTGAAATTGTGAAATGGGTATAAAAGCTCTAATTAGAAAAACATCCTGAGCTACTTCTATGTGTTTTTTGTGTTTTTGTAATTTATATTTTAAAAAATATTAATTATTGGCCTTTGTCTACAATTTTCCTGTATGTTTCTTTGTCTCCAAGTTAATAGCGCAAGTCCTACAGGGTAATATTAGACAGAAGCCTCTGGCAAATGACCAGATGAAAACTTGAATATGGAAATCTTACTGGAGGAGAGCATTGAAGCTTTATCAAAATAAACCTTGTAGAATATCTATTTTTCTTATTATTTCTTCATTACTATCTAAGTCACCTTAATGCCTTAGACACTCATATAAATTGTACACAGGCAGGAGAAAAAAATGTACGGCCAACTGATGCTTCCTGTGGCTTGTGGACAAGAGACACAGATGCCGAGAAGACCTGTTGTTCTGGACCCTCTCTTCTCGCTTCATGGTGAAGCCGGAAAACATTTGTAAGAAGCTCATAGTAACCACTCCAGTTATCAAAAATGTCCGGAGTCTGCTAGGGCTTGCTATGCAAGGACTCTTCTGCAGAGAGATACTCAGGCAGCTGACGTCTCTATCAGACAGATGGCCAGTAGTCGAGTCTTAGGGCATTTCAGAGAGAGTGTTTCCTCCTTCTCCCAGAATTGGGAAAAGAAATTCTACACTTACACTGGAACCCCCACTCCTCCTGCTTGTGAACAACGACTGTTAGTGATGGTTCTCCCAGTTCCAGATCTGACTGGTCCCCAATTGCAATTTCTATGCCAGTTTCAGGAAGTCTATTTGTCTTCGTCTGAGTCTGATCTTCCTCAAGAGGATTACTTCCTAGAAAGAGCCCTTGGTGTACAACCAACTATCTTCCACATCACTGCCCCAACTCCAGATAGAAGGTGTCTCTATTTGTAAACTAAGTGGCATCTCACAAACAGCAGTGTGTTTTGGCAGGAAAATCTGAAGTTTATGCAGCATGTTCAGGACGTGGATTTTACCACTTGAGCATTTGGAGGCCTATCTTGCTACAGCTGTTCCTGAGTAAAAAATGCAAACCCTGGAGTTATTTCAGAAACCTGCCTCTGATTGCTGGTTTTCCTCCCTCCTGCTCTATGGAAATGGGAATAGTGATGGGAGTTGTGGTAGGTACCTGGCCTGGGTTTTAAGAGTCCAGAAACACTACAGAATGTCAGGGAAGACTTTTAGTGCAGTTAAGATAAGGAAATTCAGCACAAGCAACAAGATTGCTGGTCTCTGAGATGATGCAGGTACAGTGAGAGAAGATTCTATTATTGTAATTTGACTTTTCAGGTCTCAGGAGCCTGAGTACTTTCCTAATTGCTAATTGCTTGCATACAACTTCCAGAATAATTCGTGACAGGATTGTGTGAATTTATATCTATGAAGAATCTTTGAAAAGACAAATTGTGAGGGTCTGGACCTTCCTTGCTGTATGCATGTGAGTCTCGTTGTTGCCATAATGTGTTTGCTGGGCCCCTGTGAGCCTAATTCTGGATAACCAATGTTATTTTATCAAATGTAAGATACACTGATGCTGACATCTCCCTTATCCTATCAAACAGTTTTCACATAATTACAGCATGACTGCTACCTGGATGACAGTGATTGTACAATTGCATTGCATTGCAAGATAAACCTGGTTTCAGAAAGGTTAAAAGTGAAAATACGTGCGGCTGAGAATTGATGAAAGGAGGTAAAGACGGAAAATTCCCTGACTCCCTCATCACATTTACAGATTTGATAAATAGCTGTTGAAGGATTGTTCCTGATAGTTCCTCATTGTCGCTAATGCAATTTGTAGTCAGATGTGTATTTGATCAACTGGAATGAAAAGGAAGAAGAATGTACCATAATCTCTGGATTTTCTTCATTGTACAGCGAAGGTTTAATTCTTAATACGGGGTGGACATTGGCCACCATCACTCAACTTTACAAACATAAATTAATTAAATAAGTGGGAAAATGTTCCTTTAAATCTGGAAAGCAATGCTGTCACCCTCTTATTCCTCAATTACAATGTGTGAAATCTTGTTAGTGTTTTATTGAAGATGCTTTTATAGCTCTTTGTGATTCATTAAGCCCCAAAGCAATTTCTATAATATACTAGGGCAGGTGCTGAACTGCTGCTTGAGTTACTCTTTGGAAAAGCCCATTACAGAGCAGCATTAACTCTCTCTAACCCGGGAAGACCAACCTATACAGGCTGCTCTCTTCAAACTGATGGAAGCTTTGTCTGCTTGGAGTGCCCTTCACTCCTCTCAAGGGCTTCTGAACTGTTGTTCTAGAGCAGAGTTTCTCAAACTTACTAAAATTGACACTTGGGACTAGAGGATTCTATGTTGATAAGAGCTGCCCTGTTCACTGCAGGCATTTAGCAGCATTGTTAGCCACAAGGCGCCAGAAACACCCCACCCATAAACATAACAATTAAAAATATTTTCAGACATTGCCCAATATCCCTGGGTCACAGAATTCCGCTGGTTGAGAACCAATGCTCTAAAGTACTCTTTTCCAAGTGAGAGATGCCAGGGGAGGATAGGATCAGATGCTTTGAAAATGAATTCTCATCCGTACAATTATTGTAATCATGTGTGAACCAAAGGATCCATGATGCAGAGCTGTATAAAAGCCATAGAAGCAGTTAAACGATGCTTTTGGGTTCCAGACTCAATATCATAACATGGAGCTGCACTGTTAGATAATTGTCAGGGGCTGGTGTGGAGACAGAAAGGCTAGCATAGACCTCACTCCTTCTCACACATTTTCTGTAAAGAAAGATAAAAATGTTTAAAGGGCTTTCACATGAATACTATAACCCAATTGCAACCTAGGAATAGGGGGAAGGGGGAAAGAGGGTAGGGAGGAGGATTGGTGAGAATACACTTGCGGTACATCTTACAAGGGTATATGTGAAACTTAGTAAATGTGGAATGTAAATGTCTTAACACAATAACTGTGAAATTGCCAGGAAGGC
>CAUYPK010010199.1:0-24826 GCA_963574355.1 Loris lydekkerianus
GTTCAGTCAACCTAAGACAGGGACCAAACCATTGATGTTTGTATCCCCATGATGGGTAAGACTGAAACTGCAAGAGCAGGCAACCTAAGACAGGGGCTATGTTTTTCCGCCATACAAAAAACAAAAGAGGGAATTGTTGGGGCCTGCCATGTGCCTGAGGCCTAGTGCAACTTCCCGAGCCTGACTAGAAGTAGATCCATCGAGCTACTTCTGCATAGCAATGACTCAGCAAGGCCTGGCCTGAAACTGCCTCTACCTAGATACAGCCAAAATGGTACCATGCCATTGGCCCAACCCTGTCATGCACCTCATCCCCCGCCTTCTTTCCCCGCCCCTTCCCCATGCTCTATATAAGTGGCTGCTTGACACAATAAAGTTGAGTTCCTGCTTAAAAAAAAAAAAAAAGAAATGAAATCAGAAAGGAAGAGCAAAGAGAGGGAAGGAGGAAGGGGAGTGGGGCTTTGGTGTGTGCCACACCTTTTGGGCGCAAGACACAATTTTTTCCAGATCTTTAAAGTATGACAGTGGTGCTTTAATAGGGATTGCATTAAATCTGTAGATTGCTTTGGGTAATATGGACATTTAAACAATGTTGATTCTTCCCAGCCATGAGTATGGTATGTGTTTCCATTTGTTAACATCTTCAGCTATTTCTTTTCTCAGAGTTTCATAATTCTCTTTATAGAGATCTTTCACATCCTTTGTTAGGTAAATTCGCAAATATTTCATATTCTTTGGCACAACTGTAAAGGGAATAGAGTCCTTGACTGTTTTTTTGGCTTAACTATTATTGGTATATATAAAAGCTACTGATTTCTGAGGATTGATTTTGTATCCTGAGATGTTGCTGTATTCCCTGATCACTTCAAAGAGTTTTGTGGTTGAGTCCCTGGGGTTTTCCAGGTATAAAATCATATCATCTGCGAAGAGTGAAAGTTTGATCTCCTCTGACCCTATTTGTATGCCCTTGATTGCCTTCTCTTGCCTGATTGTGATGGCTAAGACTGCCATTATAATGTTAAAAAGCAGTGGAGACAATGGGCAACCTTGCCTGGTTCCTGATCTGAGTGGAAATGTTTCCAATTTTACTCCAGTTAATATGATATTGGCTATGGGTTTGCTGTAGATGGCCTCTACCAGTTTAAGAAAAGTCCCTTCTATACCTATTTTTTTAAGCGTTCTGATCATGGAAGGATGCTGGATATTGTCAAAAGTTTTTTCTGCATCTATTGAGAGAATCATATGGTCTTTCTTTTTTGTTTGTTTATGTGATGCATTATATTTATAGATTTACATATATTGAACCAACCTTGAGTCCCTGGGATAAAACCCACTTGGTCATGGTATATAATTCATTTGATGTGTTGCTGGATTCTGTTTGCTAGGATCTTGTTGAATATTTTTGCATCTATATTCATTAAAGATATTGGTCTATGTTTTTCTTTTCTTGTTGGGTCTTTTCCTGGTTTGGGGATCAGGGTGAAATATCCTTCTTGAATGTGTTGGGCAGTATTCCTACTGTTTAGATGTTTTGGAAAAGGTTTCAGGGATCCTCAAGCTTTTTAAACAGGTGATCAGTTCACTGTCCCTCAGACCGTTGGAAGGCCAGACTATAGTTTAAAAAAAAAGCAAACTATGAACAAATTCCTATGCACACTGCACATATCTTATTTTGAAGTAAAAAAACAAAACATGAACAAATACAATCACACCGCCTCATGTGGCCCACGGGCTGCAGTTTGAGGACCCCTGGGGTTAAGTAATATAGGTACTAGTTCCTCTTTAAAGGTTTGGTAGAATTCTGATGTGAAGCCATTTGGTCCCAGACTCTTCTTTTTTGGGAGATTTTGTATAGTTGATTCTATTTCAGTGCTCGATATAGTTCTGTTCAGCATTTCTAATACTTTCTGATTAAGTCTAGGAAGTTGGCATGCTTCCAAGTATTGGTCAATTTCTTCCAGATTTTCATGTTTCTGTGAATAAAGTTTTTTGTAGTATTCATTAAGTATTTTTTGAATTTCTGAGGTGTCTGTTGTTGTTTCACCTTTGTCATTTCTGATTGACGATACTATGGACTTTAATTTTCTATTTTTGGTTAGGTTGACCAAAGGTTTATCAATTTTGTTTAATTTTTCAAAAAATCACCTTTTTGATTCATTAATCTTTTTTTTTTTTTTTTTTTTTTTGAATTTATTTTTTTATTGTGGAGAAGGGGCAGGGAAAGAAGGGGGGGGAAGAGGTGAGTGACAGGGTCGGGCCAGTGGCATGGTACCACATTGGCTGTAACTAGGTAGAGGCAGTTTCAGGCCGGGCCTTGCTGAGTCGTTGCTACGCGGAAGTAGCTCGATGGATCTGCTTCTAGTCAGGCTCGGGAAGTTGCACTAGGCCTCAGGCACATGGCAGGGAACTGTTCATTTCTTTTATGAACATAGGTCTCTATTAGGTGCTTGTTACTAGATTATTATTATTATTATAGATACTATTTGCATATTACTTGTACATTTGTTATAGTAATTCCCATGTGTATTATACACACCTCTGGAAGAGTTAGTGGTGTCACCAAAGTGATTTTTCAGGACTTGTACTTATGTGTTTCCCTAAATTATCTATAAGACACAATATCTCTAGTAGGGTAGAGTCACGGCATCTTGGAGAATGTCTTTTCTCCCATTTTAGCCCTTGGAGATTAGTCATAGTATCTTGAATTGCATGGAGATTTATTAAATTAATTTCATTTGTGTTACTGTATATACTCAAGTATAAGCCGAGTTTTTTTCGGCACAAAATTTGTGCCGAGTTCGGGTTTTTCAGCACAAATTTTGTGCTGGAAAAAACTCGGCTTATACTCTAGTATATATGGTAAACTTTGTAATTACCCAGAGGAAAAAAGGGAAAAACACATTCGATTGTTTTGGAAAAGGTGTACTTCATTTAGTATTGAATTAAGACAGAAAAAGTACAGTGTCTCATAAAACACCCATAAGCCAGGGTGGTGCCTGTGGCTCAGTGAGTAGAACGCCAGCCCCGTATACTGAGGGTGGTGGGTTCAAACCCAGCCCTGGCCCAACTGCAACAACAACAACAACAACAAATAGCCGGCCGTTGTGGCAGGCTCCTGTAGTCCCAGCTACTTGGGAGGCTGAGGCAAGAAAATCACCTAAGCCCAAGAGCTGGAGGTTGCTGTGAGCTGTAACGGCACAGCACTCTACTGAGGGCAACAAAGTGAGACTCTGTCTCAAAAAATTAAATAAAACATCCATAAGCCTCCTGCTTGAAGCCCCTGGCATTTTGCTGAGGGCAAAGATCATCTTTGGTGACCTGTGTACCCTTGTGGCCCACCCTTTCCTGCAATACTGGTGAAATGTTTTAGCTACTTAAAATCGTACTTACAAAATTTGTTCTGAGTCTCAGAGAGGCAGTTGGTGGAAAGGCAAAAGAAATTAATATTATGTGGGACAGTCACCTATAAAAGTACTCACAACAGAAGAAAGAATATTCTGAATAAACTGTGGGTCCATCAGAATATACACAGTGATACATAAATACGATGTTCAAAAACCCAGAGATTTCATGTGCATACATCTCTTTCTGCATTTCTTCCTGATCCAGCCAGAAAAGTTTTCATTTACTTTACTTTTTAGTTGAGTTTAAACATGCTTCTCTGTGTGTTATATTTTAAAACTTTAGTGATTAAATAAACCAATGAGGTGTTAAAAAGAAAGGGGGAAACTGAGTCACACAATCTTGAGAAGTGTGACAGCTGAGTTATGGTGGCAGTTGTCCATTCCCCTGCTGTAAGTAAGAGGGTGATGACTGGCCACTTGTCAGTGTCCCCTTCACAAGTAGGAGGGTGATGAGTGGTCAGTTGTCCGTTTCCCTGCCATAAGTAGGAGGGTGATGACTGGCCAGTTCCCTCCTTCACAGAAAGGAAAGCATGCAAGAGAACAGATTGTATTTGGAGAAGGGACCTTAGAGCAGGCTGGACACTTGTGATTTCCTTGAGTGCAGGATCAGGGGTTGCCTGAAAGGTGCTGTGGGTCTCATGGTGTGTGCCCATTTGGTAGGAGTGGGCACCCAACTGTGAGGTTTGATGAAAGGTGGAATGTATCTTAACTTCAGTGGCACTTGTGGGGTTGACAGTCTAATTGGTGAGGCAAGATTGAGGAAACACTGCTGGAAACCTCTTAGGTGTGTAGAGGCACTGGCTACAGGTGAGTTGTGCTCTGCTCCTCTAGACCCTCTTCCACACTGTTAGGCAAAGCCCTCTCACACAGCCTCCTCATTCTAGCTCTTACCTTAGAACCCTTTCGTTGGAAGGGTTTACTTTAAACTCTCCACTATGGCCCAGAAAACCCCTGTGACTGGCCGCCGGTTCCTTTCTTTTTTTCCTTGAGAGCTACTACACTCCCACGTGGATGTCTTGAGCCCTCCTCCCCACACCTCCTTTTCCTAGCCAACTCCAGCTCTTCCTCAAACACCTCAAGTGTCAGGGTAAACCCCACCTCCTCCAGAAAGGCTTCCCTTAATCACCCCTGCCCTCAGTCCTTCCCCAGCCCTTCATGTGGACCACCTTGGTGAAAACAGTACATGCCACTCAGGGCTACCTCCTTCCTTATTTGATTATCCCGTAGACCCTAAAATTCCAATGATGGTAGGAATACAGAGTGATGATGGCTGGGCTGTGGCTGATGGGGACACACAGGTGAGGGGGGCTTAGGGGAGTGGCATTTAAAAGTGTATCTGCTTTTGCTGTCATAGTAAGAGTTGTCTTAATATTTTCCTTCCCAGAGATTTTACACACACACGCACACATACACACACTATATATATATATATATATTCCCCCCTACCCCCCAGTTAAAAAGACAGCCTAGGTGTGAGCTTCACTCTGTGAGCCCCTGCTCTGGGCTCCTGTTGCCAGGGGAACTAGATGGGAAGGTGTTTATCGCATCAGGGGTCTGCCTAAACAGAGCAGCGTGGGGCTGGAGCAGACAGCAAGCAGGGCTCCATTCATGCAGCCCTCATTCAGGCTGCACAGCTCTACCAGGCTATCTTACTGGACAAAGCTTATGTGCCAAGGTCCCTGTGGCCTGAGGGTGAGAAGTGACACCAACGACGTGATGAAGCCCTGAGGTGTAAATGTAAGAAGCTGCTGGGAAGATGCTCTCTGAAAGCAAATCTTTTGACTAGGGTTATATAGAGTGCAAAACTATGCCATTCATCTCAGAGTTCTTTTTTTCTAATAAAATTCCACACCGGCATTTAAGATTTTTATAAAAACTGCAGTGGCTGAGGGTATGCTCTTTAAGAATGAAGTTTTAGGAAAAAAATGAAATTCTGTTTGCTGCACTTTACAGAGAAGGCTTGATTTGGATCTTCGTTCTGCTTCTTTTTTTTTTGCAGTTTTCGGCCAGGGCTGGGTTTGAACCCGCCACCTCTGGTATATGGGACCAGCGCCCTACTCCTTTGAGCCACAGGAGCTGCGCCTTTCTGCTTTTAAACTGGGCCATTTATACAAATGAAAGGCCTATTTTAAAAACAGTGTGCTTTCCCTTGCTGTATGGGAACTCCTGTATTTGGTTGAGCCTCTGCCGTGTACTCTGTGTGTGTGTTCCTGATAGACTGAGGCAGCTGCCTGCCTGTGCAGATGCCCTTTTCTGAGGCCCTGCAGCTTTGGGCTTGAGATCAGGACTGGCTATAGCAGTGATAAGTTTTTCCATAGCTGCCCTATGACTCTTGGTTCACTCTTGGAGTAGAGTGTGTTGAGTAAGTTTTCATTAACTTGCCTCTTATACTCATTGGTATCCACATTAGTTTATAATGCTAGTAGGTAGCTGATAGGAGAGGATTCAGATGTTCATTAAAAATACATTGTGGGGCTGCTCCTGTGGCTCAAGGAGTAGGGCACCAGTTCCATACCGGAGGTGGTGGGTTCAAACCTGGCCCCGGCCAAAAAAAAAAAAAAAGGCAAAAAAAAAAAAAAAATACATGTGGTTTTAGATGTTCATTAATGTCAGTACCATCTCCTAAAAACAAACTTTGTGAACTAATCGAATATTCCTTTGTCAGGCATGTATTTGTTTAAAATAAAGGTATATGCATGTAAAAAGAGATATTCTTCAGAGAAATAATCCTTACTTTTTAAATGTTGGCTTACATCAGATTTCTTAGAAAGAACAGAAAGAGTAACATTGTGCTTTTTCTCCCCTAAAAGTAGCCCAAACCTGCCATGTTTATTCTTTCATGGTTAATAACAGCTAGCAAAGGTGCTGAAACCTAAAGGTTTAAAAATAGACCCAAAAGGAGAAGTGAATTCAGTGGGCCCCTGGGGCCCTCCCCTTGAGCACCCCATGTGGCCTTAGCTTCAGAGGGGTTCAACCATTCCCCCAGCTACACTGAACAGTAAGCTCTCTAGCCTGCATAAGTTTTATTTCAAAATGCATATTCTTTTTAGAAGTGAAAACCATCTGGGCATGGTGGCTCATGCCTATAATCTCAGCAATTTGGAAAGCTGAGATGGGAAGATGTCTTGGGACCAGGAGTTCAAGACCAGCCTGGTAATCCTAGCACTCTGGGAGGCTGAGGAGGGTGGATTGCCTGAGCTCATGAGTTGGAGACTAGCCTGAGCCTGAGTGAGATCCCATCTCTAAATATAGACGGGCGTTGTGGCAGACGCCTATAGTCTTAGCTACTAGGGAGGCTGAGGCAGAGAATCACTTGAGCCCAAGAGTTTGAGGTTGCTGTGAGCTAGGGCAACAAAGTGAGAGTCTGTTGAACAACAACCAAAAAAAAAAAAAAAAAAGAGAGAGACCATCCTGGGCAGCATAATAAGACCTGTCTCTACAAAATATAGAAAAATTAGCCCCGCATGGTAACACATTCTCATCAGCCCTGCTACTTGAGAGGCTGAGTTGAAAGGATTACATGAGCCTAGGAGTTCAAGGCTATAATAAGGTGTGATAGACCCTGTAAATAGCCATTGTACTCCAGCCTGACTGGGCCACCATGCCTAGAACACGATTCTTATCCCTCCATAAATATAAATGATGTGTTTCTGGAAAAAAGACTTTCTAAATGACTGAAATTAAGATAGAACAGAGTCAGGCCTGCTGTTGGCAGACACACATACATCTGACAGCAGTGCTTCTGCTTTCCTGCTTCCCTTACTGGGGAAAAGGGGCAGCCTTAGCATGGAGCGGGTGGAGGAAGAACCCCACTCTTTGTGCATCTGGTCCCTTGGTTTCACCAGGGCCTGAGAACCCATCTTGGGACCCTTTCCCTGTGCAAAGCTGGTCAGTCAGGTCAGGTCTCTGGGTTGGTGGGAGCTCTTCTCCCCGGACCCTGGTGCAGTCCTAGAACACCCTTTGCAGCCACAGAGATAGGGCTGTACTTCCACCCTGGACCAGGCAGCGGGTTAAGAGGCCCTCAAATGTTTAAAGGGACAATAGGCCAAATAGACAATAGGGTGTAGCTCCAGCATCCTAAATCTGGGACCCTTTGGGTCCTGCACTGAGGGGGTGAGCCCTCTCTACCAGTCCCTTCTGCTGGGAAGCAGGGACCCCCAGTACCTGTGGCCTCTGAGGTACATGAGGGCATTGGACAAGATGTAAGGGAACCTGGTGAGTATACAGAGGCACTGCTGGCCTGGGAGGAGAGACACGGGAGTGGCAGGTGAGGTCAGATCCAGATGTCTGACAGGAGAGCCATGGGATTGATTGGCACCCAATGCATGTGCAGAAAGCAGGTGACCACTGGGCTACTTCTAGGTAAACACCAGGCAGGAGCTATTGCCTGCCCTGAGCTCACATCTCAGGTAATGGATCTGGTCATCTAAGTGGTCGGCACCCATCATCTCTCTTTCCTGATGGTTCTCTGTTGGCAAAGCAAACCAGACATAGTGGAAAATTATTCTGTTATTTTCTATAAGGATGCATCATCCTCCATCTGGCTTCAGGTCACCTTGAGTGCTTCCTGCAGAGCATAAGCTTATCCCCAGGGAGCTCCCGGGAGCAGTGCTGACTCAGGTTGCTTCAACTGGCATTGGAGCTGCTGGTGGGCAATCTCTCAGAGGCCCCTGTGGCTGTTGTGTTCCTGGCCAGTCTGAATTTGATGGGAGGTGGCTCAGCATTTTCAGATTCCTAACTAGTTGTTACTCTTTTAACACCTTTGGTTTGGAAGCGAGTAATAGACAGCCAAGCAGAGAAACTCAAAGAGCTCGACAAAGAGATCCGTCCCTTCCGGCAGAACTGGGAGGAAGCAGACAGCATGAAAAGCAGCGTGGAATCCCTTCAGAACCGTGTGACAGAGCTGGAAAGTGTGGACAAGAGTGCTGGGCAGGTGGCTCGGAACACAGGTGAGATGGGGACAGGAGTAGAGATGGCATCCTGGGCCTCAGGCGAGTGCCTTGACATGAATCTACTGGGCAAACACTGACTTAGAACAGCTCTTTCCAGTTGCAGGTAATATGTGTGCTGTGGTGTGAATACTTACCTGCAGAGATTCCTTAAGCTTGTTCCCTGTGTGGGAGGCCCAGCAGTAGAGTGTAGGGCAGATGTAGCTGCAGGAGGCTGCAGAGCCCTCCCCGAGAGAGACCAGGGCCACCGGGTGGAGATGGGCACAGAGGGAGGCCAGGGCCCGCTGGTCAGGCACTCCAGGCCACATTCTTGAGGGCCCCAGGGATAGGAACTGGTAGGGATTGGGGGTTGGTGCACAGCCTGAGCTCATTCAGCCAGCATGCTATCTAGAAGCAGATGTATACCTGTAGCTCTGGAGACTGAAAGAATATTTTGGATATTTGCATGGAAAGGATTAATGGTGGAAGGGAACGAGGATTATTGCAATGTATTGGAGTTGGATTAGCCGGCAGAGGACACAGATTGGAGTGGATGGGAGGAGCTTAGCCTCAGAGAACCCAGATGATTCCCTGGCATGGAGTTTGGAGAGCAGGGAACATGAGCAAGAGGGCAGCTCTCTCCTTTGCCCCCTAGGGCTCCCACCTGAGGTGAACTTCACTCATCAACCCTGCAGTGAGATACCCTGTGACACACCCTAGGGTATACCATCTCAGCAGGCTGTGGCCTGACAATTCCTCCAGCCAGATGGTGCCGAGGACATGGGTATTGGGTGGACTTAAAGCAGGAACCTGGGCCCTCCTGTAGAAAAAGGAATGTTTCAGGGTATCTATGTGGTGTTCTGCTACATTCACCCCAAGTAGCCACAATGATTTTACATTATTTAATTCAAATACTGGTGTGAGCTAGGTGCAGTGGCTCATGCCTGTAGTCCCAGCTGCTCAGGAGGCTGAGGCAGGAAGATCTCTTGAGCCCAGAAGTTTGAGGCCAGCTTGCCCAACATGTTGAGACCCTGGATCTAAAACATAAAAAAAATGCTGGTGTGGATTTGCTTTTCGGACCTTTCTGACATTCACATGTCTCATTGGCCAAATTTCTCCTCGCCTGTGGTAGGCTTGCTGGAGTCCCAGCTTAGTCGGCATGACCAGATGCTGAGTGTCCACGACATCCGCTTGGCTGACATGGACCTGCGGTTCCAGGTCCTTGAGACCGCCAGCTACAATGGTGTGCTGATTTGGAAGATCCGAGATTACAAGCGGCGGAAGCAAGAGGCCGTCATGGGAAAGACCCTGTCCCTTTACAGCCAGCCATTCTACACAGGCTACTTTGGCTATAAAATGTGTGCCAGGGTCTACCTGAATGGGGATGGGATGGGGAAAGGGACACACTTGTCGCTGTTTTTTGTCATTATGCGTGGAGAGTATGATGCTTTGCTTCCTTGGCCGTTTAAGCAGAAAGTGACGCTCATGTTGATGGATCAGGGGTCCTCTCGGCGTCATTTGGGAGATGCATTCAAGCCCGACCCCAATAGCAGCAGCTTCAAGAAGCCTACTGGAGAGATGAATATTGCCTCCGGCTGCCCAGTCTTTGTGGCCCAAACTGTTCTAGAAAATGGGACATATATTAAAGATGATACAATTTTTATTAAAGTCATAGTGGATACTTCGGATCTGCCAGATCCCTGACAAGTAACTGGGGAGGTGAATTTAGCAGAAGGTAACTCCTTTGGGGGGTTTGAACCAGGCTGTCTTCACTGAGGTCCTCAAGCTCTGAAAAGGACCTTGTGGAACGGAGGAAGCGGCAGAAAGTGGACGCACAGCCGGCGGGAGAAGCCACATGAGAACATACACCTGACATGTTTTGTATAGACTAGCAACACTTCACTCTGAAGAGTTATTTATCCTTTAACAAGATAAATACTGCCGTCAGAGAAGGTTTTCATTTTCATTTTTAAAGATCTAGTTAATTAAGGTGGAAAACATATATGCTAAACAAAAGAAACGTGATTTTTCTTCCTGAAACTTGAACACCAAAAAAAGAAAACACACGTGGGGATAGCTGGACATGTCAGCATGTTAAGTAAAAGGAGAATTTATGAAATAATAATGCAATTCTGATATATTCATTCTAAAATTCAAGAGTGCAATCTTGTTTCAAATATAGTATATTGTCTATTTTTAAGGCCTCATCTGGTCTCTGTTTTAACAATTTGTTTGTCAGAAGACCCTGAAGTAACCTAGGTCTTTTTTTTAAAGTCTCTAAATTCAGAATCATTTTTTAATTTAAAGTTCTACAAATAATTGTTACTGCAAACATTTTATTTTAAAACGTTGATAGACTGATACTTCTTGGAAGAAAATGTAAAATATCAAACACTGGTTATCACTTGTGATAGGAAAGAGAATATTCAATCTGTTGTTATTTCTCGTTAGAAATGTAAACCTTCAATATCTGTCGTAGTTAATGACACTACTTCAAAATTATTATGAAAGGAACATTGCTCATGGATGCTGTGCATCATTTTCAGATTTATAATTGTTTTCACCCTAAAATAGGGCATTAGTTGAACTTTGGAGTTCTGAACAAAATCCTGTAGGTTTTTTAAATTCTGCCCCATGTGTTCAGACTAGCCCTCTGTGGCTGACAACACCGGCCTTGGTCTCTGTGTCCAGTGTCCAGGGGTGGCAGGAGTCTGCGCTGAGGGCCCGGCAGGTGTGTCTGTTCATTCTGTCATCTCGCTGCATTTTGTTAATGATCTGTGTAAACAACATCTTTGCATAGAGATGGTGGCATACGGTACATGTGCCTTAGATGTGACATGCTGCTTTTTGACCCTGGATTTTCGTTTAGCATAATTCTAGAAAGTGCTAGTTTAACCAGACTTTTCTCTCTACCACTAGATCTTTATCTCTTCAAGGCCCTCAGGCAACTCTGTACCTGCTGAGGGAGGCAAGGCTCCATTGTTGCCTTTGTAGCCTCTACTACTTAATTACCACAAATTCCAAATGTCTAGGCCCCAAAAGTGAGTTGCCTAGTCCAAGCATGGCTTGGTCCTACCCTGAGGGATGCAGGTATGGGACAGAACCCGAGCCTCTCCTCGTGCCCCCACCAGGCCATTGGAGACTACACATCTCGAAGCAGAACCCTCTGAGCATTCTAGAAACAGCTGCTCTGGGGGGGGGGGGTTGCCCAGGCTGACTAACGGGCATTCCTGAACCACCCCTCTGGCAGGAAAGGTGGCCACAGGGCTTATTGTCCCAGCCTGTGCCTGCCCAAATGGCATTCTCTCAACTCACTGTTTACTGTCTCTCAAAGGTCCAACTGTGATGAGAAGCCTAGAGCCCTGCCCTGTACCCCTTTTGCTATGCACCACACTTCATGGTGCTCTTACCACTGATGGGTGCTACACGTGACGGGTGCTTCTTAGGCAAACCAATGTGTGCGAACCACACCTGTGCCACTCGTTCAACAGCCGCGCCCACAATTGATCAGCTGGGCTGCGCACTTAAGACTGCCTGCCTCTGGGTCCTCCCCTTGGCTGTGCACAGGGACAGCTTGGCTGGTGCCTGATGGCCCACCTGTCTCTGGTGCTGCCGTCTGTCCTGGGTGTGCCTTTGCCCCAGTGCCTGCTGGAAGTGCCCTCCTGTTGCACACCCATCCCTGTGCTTCCACGAGGGACCTCGTTAGTTGCATGTACCCGCCGTGCCCTTTTGTGGTTAAAGTGCTCATCTGCCTTTCCTTTCTCCACTCTCCTGGGATTGCTTTGGGGGAAAATTTGGGTCATTGGTCCTGCCCCCATAAAGGAATCATGTGTCCCTGCTCATAAAGGAAGGACTTACTACAGGAGCTCAGAAAGCACTCTTCCCTCAAGGTGTCCCCGGCCTTCTCCAGGCCTGTCCTCTGGGCTCTACCCTGGAGACCTGAAGAAGGGAGGACCTCCTGACAGTTCCTCCCTGGCCTCAGGTGGCTTTCCTGAGGCCAGGGATTAATAACAGGGACACCTCTGTGACTTCCTTTCCCGTTGTTAAAAGTGTGTACAATATTCAACAAAATTTACCCATCTGGATTTAAATCCTGGCCTGGGTGTGGGCCGTTCAGAGCACTCTTGGGAGTACCCATCATAGGTGGGACATTCCCAGTATCCCTTCCTAGACAGATGCTTCTGATGAGATACAGCAGAGCCCTCTTGGCCTCTCACCTAAGGGGCCTGTAGGATGTAACCTGAGTAACTGGCTCTGTCCTCTGGGGTGAGGTGTGGCCTGTGTCCTAAGCTTCATCTCCATATGATTTGATTATATTGGGGACATGTACCTTCTGGTACTCAGGACTTGTGGGAAGGTGGTCTCAGTATTTCACACTGTCCTGACTGGACGTGCCTGTGTCACTCCATCCTAGGACTCCTTGCCTGGTGCTTGCCGCCTGGGCCGGCCTGGGGTTGTGGTCTCCTCATGGCGGAGCCCCAGCTGCCTGGCAGGCCAGTGGTCGGCCCTTCCCACTTCACAGGGTCCCGGCAACAAGAGTGAAGGGTGGGCACATGTTTTGTATATGCTTCCCACTTACCAAAAGTGACAAAATTTCCAAGCAGGACAGAACTGTTGAATACTTCAAAGAAATCAACACTGAGTCCTTTGTACATGAATTAAGCCAGTCTGCTACACTGTCACCTTCTTAATGGAAATGAAAACTATCTCCTGTTTCTATTTGTCTCAGTTTCTCTTGAACTCTGTGGCTCTGACTGCTCCTTGCTGTTGGGACTCTGGTGTGGAGTTGGCTACTGATGGCTGCAGTGGTCTAGACCAGGCATACATGATGGGCACGGCTCTTCCCATGGCCACACAAAGCCACACACAGGCTGTAGCAGACCCATGGTGGGGCTCAGAAGCCTGACCCTCTAATTTTAGGGCTTGTGCCAGGAAAGCCAGAGCAGCTGGAAGTTGGATGTGTCTGTCATGCTGTGGGGGCCAGGCTGTGGTCATCTCTGGGGGGTCACTTTCCATCAAGGTTGGGGGGCGGAGGGGTAGAAGTGAGGCCTCTTGAGACCTTAGCTGGCCCTCTCGGCTCTGGCTTCTGAGTGGGCTGGAGTCAGCCTTAGTGGACTTTTATTTATCAGCTCGGCTTCCAGGCTCCCCAGGTTCATGGGTAGCATAGAGGAAGCAAGGTAGGAATTTGCATGAATTATTTTAAGGCTTGCCATGCAATATGGTTGTGTGTTTTCCCAGAGAGAAAATCTCAACTGGAACCCTGGGTTAAGGCTGTGACACATATAGATGGAACAGAGGAGGGTCCTCAAGTGGCCTGTGTCTTGACCCTAATTCATGACCCCTTCCTAGAGTAACCTTTATCAAAGGATGGCACTGTGTCTCTTTGATGCCAAAAACCTGGTTGAACTGGGAAGCTGTGCTTTAATGGCTTCTCCTCACCTCCCTTTTTCTGTTCCTCTCCATGTCTTCTTTGGCTTGTGACTCCAGAGAACCACAGTTTGAAGTGCAGCAGCAGCTCTTCCTGGGAAAGCCACCTCCACCAGGGCCCTGTAGACCCATTACCCACCAAATTCCTCCACTGAATTGGCTATTTGGCAGAAAGCTTCCCCCTGACCACATGTGACCCACCTCAGCCAGAACAGGGGTGTCAAGAACAGTCCCACAGAGATGGTCAGCTGCCTCCCCAGACCACCTTGGTCTGCTCCAGGGTCCTCAGTTGCCCAGGCCAAGGGCCATTTGTGCTTGTGGACACCTGCTGTCCCAATGTCATCAGTAACAGTGCCCCCTTCACTCAACAGTGTCTGGAGGTGGTCACCCATGGGGGGCCTGGCATGGATAACAGCAAAGGAAACGGTGTCTGGATGGATCTTTAAGCAGCAGCAGGGTGCTAAGGGGGCCTAAGGGGCGACCAGGGAAGACACTAACTCCTTGTCTTTCTGCACATGGAGGGTTGGTGCAGGGACTTGACATGCCCTCCACTGACACTCCAGCCTGGCAGAGGGCAGAGTACAGACTGCCTATGGGGGCCTCTTGCACATTCCACAGCCCTCCCAGATGCATCCTCCGCTTGGGGTAATTAGTGCATTGAAAAGGGCTCAGGCAAAGGTGTAAGGTACTAGTTTTTTACTTTTAGTCTAGATCTTACCAGACTGCAGAAGGAGACTTGGGGAAAATTTTGAGAACTCCTCCACGTTTGTGCTTGTGAGGATAAATGAGATCTGTCACCCAAATCTATTTCTCAGCTCAAGACCATGGTTCTGTCTTCCGTTTGCAAATCTCAATAGCTCTGTTTTCTCTAAAATAGAGTGCCCATCAGGGTCTAGATCAGATGAGGTCAGTGTCGGCAGGTGGCCTGAGCCTCATTACTGTCTCATTCTGGCTGGTGCCGACTGTCCTGGGCACTGGCATTCGGGAGCTGGACTGGTGGGAGTGAGGCGAGGCCAGCAGCTCATCACAGAGGCCCAGAAACATCCTAGGGGCTTTTTCCACCTGCCTCAGTTGTGCTCTGGACACCACTACAGGGCAGACACGAACAGACGTGTCAAGCTGTGGCCAGCCTTGGGACTGGTTGTTGTGTGGTTGAGGAGGCCCTCAAGGCCAAGCAGAGCTTGCATTTCATTTCTCCTGCTGCGCTGTGTCAGAGTCTGTCTTGTGAACTCTTGCGTGTAAAAGAGGTTAAAAGTCCAGGATTGCTGTACCACTCCTGTAATTAGTGGCAGTTGGTTTTTATAACTTAGCCCCTCAGACAAGTAAGATAATCTTCAACAGCAAACTGAATGACTTAATTGGAAAACAACAAAAGCTGGCATTATTTCCAAGTATTTCTATAAGAATTATCTATAGAACAACATCTGTGATAAAGGAAGTGTATAAACCAATGTAGACAATTGTATAACATTTTTAGAATTGCATTCTTTTCTCTGATGGTACACCTTTTGTGTTCAGTTCTATAACCCAAAAAACAAAGACCAAAGAAGGCCTATCTCTCATTTGACTCTGTATTTTTAATCTGCCTGTTTTAAAAATTGCCGTCTGTAGTAACTGCTCGCTGTGAGGACCCATCTTGACAGTCCAAGTGATTGTGACCAGTGATTCACGTCCTGTGTTTTTCTGCTCTTCTAAGAAAAAACAAAAAGAGTATAAGTTATTGCTCAGCAATAATCATGTTGTTAATATGAGTTAGCAACATGTCCAATTTTCTGATAGCATTATTGTGTTTTATATTTTGTTTACTGTATATTATGTTTGATTTTATTTGGTATTTATTTGTGTTTTGAGGTCTTGCAATGTTTTTGTGTTTCTGATGCTAATAACTAAAGTTTGTTAAGACTGCAGAATGCGTAACTTTGAAATGCTAAACTGTCTTATTAGAGGAAAATAAATTGGACGACCAAGTCTGGGCTTCTTACCACACTCTCTCATAGGCTGGGCTTTGGGTGAGGGGCCTTCCTTTTTGCTAGGTTGGGGATAGCACCTGGGCAGCAACCTGTGTGGCTGTCCTGCTGCCACCTTAAAATCCTCAGTTAATTTTGAACAAGGGGCCTGCTCATTTTACACTGGGTCTTGCACATTACATGTGATCTGCCTGTGGCCTATTTGCCTTCCTCAGACAATGGCTCTGACCTTGAGGGAGTCCTGGGGGCCGGTCTCCAAGTCCGTGGCTCAGTTCAGAGGTGGCTCTGGCTCCTTGCCCAGCTGCGTACTCAGCACCTGACATGGTGGAAGGAGGCTGTGCTGGATCCACAGACCTGGGATCAGTCTCCTCTTTACCACTTTGTAGTGGATCCTCAGTTTCCTCCTCGGTAACATGTCAGCACCTGCCTCTTTTCTGAAACAAGGGGGTTATTGCTAAGTAATATCAGTGCTGATGTGTGGGTGGCTGTGGGTGTTCTGGACAGCAGCTTCTAAGGAACTACCCATGGCTAGGTTGTTTGTGGGTCCTGTGATCTGTCTTCCATTCCTATAGGTAGTTACTTGTGTCAAGCCAAATAGCAACTCCCTGGAGGGCCTCCAGATTATCAGGCAGAGGAGTCACTTAGCTCTTTACCACTATCCTTCTGCCTCCCCACCACATCTCCTGTAGCTACTGCAGAACCCTGCTCAGTGCCTTCCTGTCCTCCAAGGCACAGCTCAGGAGCCAGGTCTAGAGGAGATGCCATTGGCCTCCACACATGGCCCACCAGGGAGCAGGAAGGGTTGGGCCTGGGAATAAACCCTCAAGGATCCTCCCTTCAGGGTCCCAGGGCCTCACCTGGGGGTCCTGCACTAGCCCATCACCAGCCTGGTCCTCTCTGCAGGTTCATCCTGTTCTCACTGTGCCCATGCTGACAGCAGCCATCATGAGCCACCAGAGTCCTCCTGGGCCCCAGGCAGTCTCCACCCTGTGTACGTGAAAGGAGCCCAGGGCTGCCCAACACAGTCTTGTTGGTCACCTTGTCTGGGGGTCACCGTGTCCTGGTGAAGGCTTGCACTCCATCCATCTTCCAGAGCACTGTCCTAAGCCAGGGGTCCCACCATGGCCTTGAGCACACTGAAACAGACCTGGCAGTACACAAGTGCTGCCGTCACCCATGAGTTGGGACAGCTAAGGGACAGCTAACACAGTCCCATGGGCACTAGGAGGTTTCAGCACCACCAGAGGGCCTGGCCAGCCCAGATATCAGGATTTAGATTCTTACATCTTTTTATAATTTCTTTTGCTGGGTCCTGCAGGCAAGTAAATGGGCAGTAAATACTGAGACCTGCTGGATTTGGACCTAATGTTCAGGATGCAAGTAGGGTCACCTGTGGAGCAACCTGGGCTTCTGTTACAGATCATGTAGTTGTCCAGCAGCAAGAAGCAGGCTGATGAGAGATGGGGGCAGGGTGGTTGTCTGAGCTGCTCCTCCCAGGAACTCAGGCTTCTTGCCCCCCAACCTGATGTCCAGACTTCAAGGGGGAGGAAGGGCCAAGTCTAGCCCACAAAAGCAAACCAGGCCATCTCCTGCCTCTGTCCTCTTATAAGGAGCTGGAAACCAGGGGGTCCTGTTTAGACCTGGGAAGGGAGCCAGGCTGGCTAGGGACCTTCACCTGCCTCCTCTCAGCTCAGGGGGACCAGGACTGGGCCACTCTGCTCTGAATAATGAATGAAAGGCTGAAATTGGGACCTGATGAGCTAGCAGCTGGTGCCTGGCTCTCAGGCGGTGTTAGGAGGTGGTGTCATCATTGCACTCTAAAGCAGAAGCATCCCCACACATCCAGACATGAACCAAGGGAGGACCCAAACCGGGGAAGAGCCTAAAACTCAAACTATACTTCGCAAGACAGGCCAATGTTCTGAAAGTTCCCTTTAAAAAGGGTAACTGTTAGAGTGATGCAAAGTGGCCAGTTTGGGCCACTCCTGCTCTGAAGGGCCAGCCCTTTAGATACTAAAGCTTACAGTGACACTCAAACCTGCTCACATGCTCTGTGAGACACTATTAGAGTCACAAATGGTGAAAGCCTAGATTGGATTTCAAACTGTGAAGGCCAGGGTGTTTCTGGTTGCATAATCTAATCCCGTATCACCTATTTCTTGTTAAATAAAAAGGACAAGAGAACTAAAGAGCCGTACAGGATAAGTGTCACTGCTGCCTGTGCCTTGACCCTGCAGCAACAAGTCACTCCACAGCTGGGGGTCTATGTCCTTCAAGTGCTGGAGTGTTGCTTGGGGGTTCTTAATCTTGTGCCCTGAGGGGAAAAGACAACCGTCAAACTGCCATAAACCCACATCCTTCACTCTAGCAGCAGCTTCAAGGGGACCCGCTCCCAGTGACCCTTGACTCCAGAGTCAGCTAAGAGGGTGGGGCCCTGGAAGCTGAAAGGGGACAGGGAGCAGGCTGGCACCTGCAGGGAGAGGGTGCCAGTAGTGGGGTAATTGCACATGAAAGTATCCATTTCCTCTTTTGTCAAAGGGGACACTGCTGGTCTCCACCACAAGGCCCATGTGGAAAGTGCTCCATAATGGGTGGGACCTGCGTTCAGCCAGAGGAAACACCCTATGGTGACCTCAGTTCTCTGGATAGGGGGTTGCTATTCCCTGCACTGTTTGCCTGGGGTCAGCTCCAAGAACTTCATCCACCGCAGGCACATGGGAGCTGGGGGGAGGGGGGAATGGCTTGGGCTCCAGAAGTTTCCACCTCCTTTCCCTTCTCCCTATGGAGCCTGGGGTCTGTTACTAAATTGACAGCCACCATGAAGAGTGAGGACTTACCATGACAGTTTCCATGGCCTCAGCCTCAGCACAAGCAGCCTGCTTGGGCACATCATCTTGCTGGGATGTTACTGTGGGCCGGGGAAACAGCTTTTGATCAGCCCTGGTCCTCAAACTACTCTTGTAGTGGCCCGGGTCATGTTCATGCACAAATCCTGGCCCAGCCAGCTTTGCTAGGACCCTGCCCAGGATGGACAGTGAATGTTTGCTGGTGCCAGATCAGTGCTCCCTGCCTACCTCCAGCTGTGGCTCCTGAGAGGGAGCCACTTACAACTCTTCCCCCTCTTCCCCCCCTTCCCCCAACAACCCTCTCATCTAGAAGGAGGGCTATAGACAGAGGTAGGACATTGGCTGGCCCCTGGCCTGGACCTTGCAAAAGCCCTCCCATCTTGGGAGGAGTGGCTTACTGAGGGGTGGCTCCTGGCAGCACTCCCAAGGCCCCAGCTCCTCCCCATGTGTCCTCTTCCCTCTGTGTGTGGAGGGGCCAGTTATATTCCCCAGACTGAGCCCTCATCTCCTAGTGCTCCTGCCCTGACCCCAGGCCACGACTGGTGTGTCCAGACACCTCCACCTGGCAGGTGAAGGAAGGAAACAAAGAGCCTAAGTGAATTGTGCTGCCTCATGCAATGTTTAATCCAGAAGAGGACCCGGGTCTGGTCTGACCACTACTGGAGACCACCAAGGGTGCCTGCTTACCCGCAACCCTAGTGTACAGGCAGCTGGCCCAGCCCCATCCAAGCTGGTGGAGACCTCCCAGTTCACACCCTCCTGGGATCCCCTCTCACTTGTATCCAAGCCTCCCTGACAACAATGTACCTCAAACTTATTCCCCTGGCCTTCCCTTTGCTCCCCTCCTCCCTCAGGTGCCTGTCTCAGGGCCTTTTCCTGCTGATTTCCAAGGTCCACCTGTCTCTCTCCCCACCCCCACTGTGCGGACTGGCAGAGTTGCTGCTCCTGGTGTCCCCACACTCCTGGCAGGGCTGAGAGTTATGATGGCCAATTAGAGCACAGCAGTCTCTGTCTTGGTGTTTAGAAACAGGAACCTCACCAAGATTCCTGCTGCAATGGCCTGGGTGACTTCCAGCTACCCCAGGCCTCCTTCCCTCCATGTAGAGAAGGCTGTGTGCATAGGGAAACTAACACAAGAGGGCAGCCGCAGAGAATGAGACAGCCCTAAGAGTAACTTCCAAGCCCCTGGATCTAACCTTACCTGTCAGTGATACCACGAGATTTTGTTTCTCCTACTTCCTGCTAAGGTTCTGACCACTTTGCAAGCATGTGCCCACATGTGTGCCTGAGAGCCCGGGGCACCTGCAATGAGGTCCTGCCACTCCTTCCCTCATGTCTCTGCTCGTGAGTGCTCCCAATACCTCTTGGCTGCTCAGGGCCAGGGACAGTACCTGACCCTTGACTCTCGAGACCTCCTCTCTGATCCACCTCGTATCCACTTGGGGATTCCCCTTTTGGGGTGGGGGAGCTGGATGTCAGTACCCCATGACCATCCAGCCCCAGCCCCTCCTGTTACACCACCTTCAATTCATTGTGGCTGCAGCTTTGACCTCATCCTTCCTGTCTCTTTATTGTTGCTTCTTTCAGGAAGCCTCCTCTGACTGCCTACATGGCCTCACTGCCCTCTCCACACAGCACAGTCTCTCTGGGAATGGGATGCCCAGCTGGGACAGCAGTGGTCAAAGAGGTTTTTTTCCTTTTCTTTCTTCCTTTTTTTTTTTTGAGGCAAAATCTCTGTTGTCCTGGGTGGCATGCTATGGCATCATAACTCACAGCAACCCAGCTAGTTTTTGTATTTTTACTAGAGACAGGGTCTCTCTCTTGCTCAGGAGAAAAGTCAGAACTCAGGTGATCCACCCATGTTGGCTGAGTTCTGTTTCCCTAAGTCTCAACCATTTAACCCTCTGAAGCCTCTCCTGTGTCAAGAAAAGGAACCTAGTTTCTGGGCAGGCCTGGGCTACCTCTGGGCCCCAGGAGATGACATTTGCTCATCCCCACAGATCACTGTGCATTGAGAGCCAGAGGGGAAGGAAGAGCAGAGCAGGACACTCCAGAGTGGAGTCCTAGGTGGAGTCCTAGGAGGCCCAATCTCCTTTTCAATGAGAAGCAAGACAAAACAGATGTGACGCAGAAATACCTCCATTGCTTCTGGTTGAAGCTACTGCAGAAGATGGAGCTTCCAGTGAATCCAACAGGGGGACAAAGTCAACCCTCAGGACCTTGTATATCCACTCTCCTGGTCCCAGGTAGGGGGACAGGAGCCCAAGGGCAGGTGCCTCAGTTTGAAGGTGGTTCCATCAGGAGAGAGTGTGGCGGCTACTGGTATGCTTAGGCTTCTTGGTCAGAGAAGTTGCAGCCCCTGTCCAGGGCATAAAAAGAGGCAGCATATCCCAGTGGTGGGCTCCTTCCTTAGATGAATATCTTGCTCACAGTGTCTTGCTCAAAGAAGCAGCAAAGTCTAGTTGGGTAAAAGGATACATGTGGTAGGTGTCCATCCAC
The DNA here is from genome assembly GCA_963574355.1 of Loris lydekkerianus. Lineage (NCBI taxonomy): Eukaryota > Metazoa > Chordata > Mammalia > Primates > Lorisidae > Loris > Loris lydekkerianus. The sequence continues at coordinate 21,072 of CAUYPK010010199.1, forward strand.
CATCCATCCATCCATCTGTTCACCATCAACCATCTACTCATTCACCAGCCCCATTCATCCATCCACCCACCCACTCGCCCACCATGTACCATCTACTTTTCCATTATCGATCCATCCACCATCTACCATCTACCCTTCCACTATCCATCCACTATCCACCAATCCACCATCTACCCTCCACCCTTTCACTATCCATCCACCATCAATCCATCTACCATCTACCCATCCACCATCCATCCATCTTCTGCCATCCATGTCACCCTCCATAAGCTGTCTACTGCTCACCACCTGTTAATCTCCACCATTGTGGATCATCCACATACCTTCTCTCCACTCTCCTCCCCTGTTATCCAACCATCCACCGTCTATCCATCTCCATCTGAAGAAGTGGATGCCCAACCTCAACAGGTGGGCAAAAGGGGTTCAGGCCCAGGCTTCCAGGACAGAGAAGGGGTGAGCCCAGAAGTTGTTTCCTGTCGCCCCACACCACCCACACAGACCCTTATTTCACAGGAGCAGGTCCACCTTACTAGGTGCTGGAGGGGAGGGTGTGGAGAGGCCCAGGAGGTGCCTGGACGGGTGGATCTGAGGTGAATGTGTAACTGACCCAGTGCCTCCATCCTTGTTCTCTCAGTCACGTGGGCCCCTCAGGGCAAAGTCTCAGGGTTGGTGACACTGGGAACTGGGCAAGATGGGTGCGTTGGGCCAAGTGCTGCTGTGGCTGCAGATCTGTAGTAAGCTGGGCCAGGGGTGGGCGGTGAGGGCTTGAGGGGCCATGAATCCCTGCTCCTCAGGCGAACTCGGGCCCAGCCCAGCCCAGGCGAAGTAGGAGGTGACATGGGCTTTAGATCCTCTTCAGAGTATCTGTAGCTACTGTGCTATGCGAGGGAGTCTGTGGGGCTCCGCAGCCGCCTCAGTCTCTCAGTCTCCCGGTCAGTGAGCTCCTGTGCCCCTGCCCTGAGCTCCTTGCAGCTTCCTCAGGACATAGACCCCCTCACACCAGCCCCTTCTTCGCTGGACTTGGTCTGACTCCTCCAGGAAGCCCTCCTGATTTCAAGGCTGAGGAACTGGCCTGTGCTGCCCTTTCTCCTTCATTCCTTGACCATCCCATCCTCTGCTCCAGCCCAGGGGAAAGTAGGGGCGGGGCGGGGAAGCAATCCAGGTAGGCATCTTGCAGGAGGGCAGGTTTGAGCAGGCTCTGTTGTCGTGGGGCTCCCTCAGGGTCTGCCTTGAGGCGCCCAGGGACCCCATATGCTCCCAGGATGTGACCTGCCCACCGGCCCGCTGCACTTCTCTCAGCGGGTCGTCCTCCCTGGGGGAGAGGAACTTTGGGAGAGAACAGGGCAGCCATTTAGTTACCTCCTCCCCAGCATTGACCCAGGCCACCTCCAAACTCTGGGTCCCCAACACCAACTTCGATGCAGCCGCCAACTGGAGTCAGAACCGGACCCCGTGTGCAGGCGGCGCAGTCGAGTTCCCAGCGGATAAGGTGCCTCAGAGGCCCCACTGGGGTCCTGTGTGGCCCGGGCTGGGGTGGGATTCTCTAGCAACCTGGTGCTGATGAGGCTTCTTCCTGTAGATGGTGTCAGTCCTGGTACAAGAAGGTTATGCCATCTCGGACATGGTAAGGCACCCTCTCCACTGCTGTGCTCGAGACCACCTGCAAGGTGGGCATAGATTGGGGGAGGTGGGGTTGCCCAGAAGGGGCCAGGCTGTGCCTTTTGGTGGGAGGGGAATCTCCTGTTCCCACAGCCCTAGTCCTGGGCCCCCAGTCCGTCTGATCCAAGGTTTGCCCTCGGGACCCTCCTCTCTGCAGTCCCCCACAAGCCTGTCCCTGTCCAGGTACTTGAAATTCCGCCTTTAGGTTGTGCTCTAGTTCTCAGGGATTAGGAGGAAAGGAGGGGTTCTAGGGCCACTGGAGTGTGGGGAATGTGGCATCCTGCACTTGGCGTTAGGCATCTCTGTGCACTGCAGCCTCCAGTGGGCCCAGAAAAAGGGGCAAGGTAAGGATACAGCTAAGGTTTTTACATTTTTAAATGGTGGAGAAAAATATTTTGTGGCACTTGAAAAGTATGTGAAATTCTATTTCGCTGCCCATAAAATATAGTTTTATCAGCTCACTAGTCCAGGCCATTTGGTCTTCAGCATCTGTGGCCCTTGTCACATTACCAGGGCAGCACAGTGCCTATAATCCTAGCACTCTGGGAGGCCAAGGTGGGAGGATCCCTTGAGCTCAGGAGTTTGAGACCAGCCTCAGGAAGAGTGAGACCCCATCTCTACTAAAAATAGAAAAACTAGCCAGGTGTTGTGGCAGGTGCCTGTGAGTCCCAGCTACTCTGGAAGCTGATGCAGGAGGATGGATTGAACCCAAGGAGTTTGAGATTGCTGTGAGCTAGGCTGATGCCATGGCACTCTAGCCTGGGCAACAGAGTGAGACTCTGTCTCCAAGACAAAAACAAAACAAAACAAAAAAGAGTAGAGTCAGGTAGTTGTGAGGGAGCCCTGCAGACTCCTGGGTTAAAGCATTTCATCCTTCAAGGTGAAACCCCTTCTTGAGTGGCTGGGTCATTGTCCTATCACCTGTGTACTTGTCAGCATCAGCTACCCTTTTGTGAGGGCCACAGGGCCAGATGGGCTGAGGCTCTGGCTCTGTATGACTTCTGAAGTGGGTGGAAGTGGCCCACTTGCCCCTGGCCTGGCCCAGTGTCCTGGGATGCAGGATCAGGGACTTCAGACCTATTTTCTACTCTGAGGGTGGCTCTGTGGGTTACTTTTGGTTTTTCAAAGCAGTCTTAGCTTTGGGAGCCCACAAGTGTAGATAGCACTGGGGGATGGGAATGGGGGTGGGTTCTGGACCTTGTAGGCCACAGGGGGACTGTCCATCCCCTCCTTCTGACACAAAGACTAAAGTGAGGAAGTGCAGCATGCATGTAACCTTGGCAACCCTGCACCAGGAGAGGGGGCATGGGAGCTGGGGGCTCTCTCAGGCAGAGGAGCAGGGTGGAGGTTGCTGGAGCCTGGAGGCCATTTTCACTCTCCACCCACTTGGTTACTTTGATGATCTCCTTTGGAAGAGCTTTGAGAATGCCACATCATTTGTTTGTGTTTATTCATCGCTTAGCTCTCTCCAGGTGACCCTGGTGTTCATACCCAGCCGCTCAGGCAGGAGCCCTTCCGCCTTTTCTGGGGAAGTAGGGTAGAACTCCTGTTATCCACCTGGTCTGTAACCCCGGTGCATGGGCTTGGGGGCGCCCTCCTCATCTCACCAGCTGCCCTTCAACGCCCCCTGGATGGGAAGAGCCCAAGGGCAGTGGCAGTGGCCCCCCAGTCCATGGCAATAAGCCTAGTACTTTGGGAAGCTGAAGAGGCAATACTTGAGACCAGGAGTTCAGGTCAAAGTACTACTTGTAGGGCCAGGTGCAGTATCTCAGTTTATATATAAAAACTCAGGAGGGCGGTGCCTATGGCTCAAAGGAATGGGGCGCCGGCCCCATATGCCAGAGGTGGTGGGTTCAAACCCAGCCCTAGCCCAAAAAACTGCAAAACAAGGGCGGCGCCTGTGGCTCATCGGAGTAAGGCACTGGCCCCATATGCGGGAGGTGGCCAGTTCAAACCCAGCCCTGGCCAAAAACTGCGGGGGAAGGGGGAAGGGGGAAGGGGGAAGGGGGGAACTCAAAAAGAAAAAACAAACAAACCCCCCCCACCAGCCTGGACTCTTGGTCCTGTGGACGGCCAGGTGGCAGCTCCCCTGAGGC